>DWAO01001090.1:0-20624 GCA_018230605.1 Heliconius congener | reverse complement strand
GCAAGATACTGCACTGTGATGGTGTTATTCCGTAATGGCATTTATTAACGTCAATGGTGAAAACATACGTAAATGCTTTTAGATACTACAAACTATACATTACACAATGAGTCCACATATAAGTAATGTAATAATAATCTTTGATAACATTTTAAAATTATATAACTTTGTCAAGCTATAACCAATTTCCTACCAGATAGAAAAAAATCTAACGCCTTTGCGACCGAGAAAGATTTTACGTATAAAATTACTCCTACAATAACGGTAACAAAATTTATGGATAGCCAAAACCGATGCGGTCCAGCGGACATATTTTTATTAGATACCCACATCCATCAATAAAATCAGTGAAGGCATCGATGTTCGTTTAACATTGACACGTAATACGGATACATCTCACCGAAGGTCGACCAAACACTGACGCACTTTTATATCAACACGATATTTTATAACTAGCAAATCGGAAACATATAAAAATATCCCATAACATATATCTTTTAGTTCACAACAGTTTTAGAGGTTTTTTCGTTACTACGACCGTGAGGCGCGATCAGTTGAGTTTAAATCGATGTTTCTCCGATGGCGAATAAAATCGTCGATTTTGAAATAAAAAACGCCGGTTATTTTACTAGCCATTATAAAGCTATTCCGCGTGTTTTATTGGGTACTAAAACTAAAAGGGTGGCTATTGCGACATTGAAGCACTTGACGACCTCATTCTTTACTTATGCAAGCATCACCATATATATGATCGTAGCAAAAATAGATTACAGTTTATTCTAACCTGACACTACTGACTGACAAAAATATAACATTTTGATAATGTATACATTATAATATGGTCACAAACAAAGTTGTTTTAAAAAGGCATCTTTAAATACAAAACATATTTAATTATGAACTTGTTTTTAGTTGAATAATTCATGAGTTATATTAATTAACATAATAAATAAAACATAAAAGATGCCGTTTCTCAAAATCAACTTAATAAATTCAAGATTACATTCGATTTGCATCTAACTACTTGTAAGCAATAAATGCAATAGCAAATGATCAAATCAAAGGCATTTTCCTATCACGTTTATACATACGAAGACGATATTGATCTGGGTCTTAGTCAGCCGTTAGACATGAGACTTCAGTTGTTTACGACGGAGGCGGATGTCTGTTGGATGCGAGACTGCCGTCCCATCGTGTGATTTTGCTTTGAACTCGAAACATCAACACTCTTCCAAAACACTCAGTGAACACTCAATAAAGCTTAGCTTTTATATATTTATTAATGTAATACAGTAAATTAACGGAGAATATAATATTATACATTTGAAATAATAAGAACCACTTTCACCGGTTAGGTTAGGTTAGGGTTCGTATCTATTATTATTAGAATGTTGTCAGTGTACATTTTTAGAACAATTTGGTTATTTTTTTTAGCTTCACTCTGTATTCTGCTCTATATAATAGGCAGCAAAATTAAATATTTCATTCGCCCAAGTGGGAATCGAACCCACAGCAGCATTTACAGTCGTGCCTTTGTGTCCTTGCGTCACGACAGCGTCTAAACACCGCGCAAAATCTTCATATTAAATAATGTAACTTATTATTCTTGATAAAAAATAAACCGTTTTTTTCCTTATAATTCATAACTAATACAATTTGTACCTACTATGGATTTAATATTTAAAATTTTATCAAGTATGAAAAGGAAAAACCTTTACCATACATAAAGTTTTCATTAAAATGTTATACTTAAACGTCGCAATGAAAATAATTACTCATATTCAATATAATTTTAAATCAGCTTCACGCTGTATCCCGCACACAGCAGGGTAGGCAGAGGGAACCTAATGTTAAGACACTCCGTTCCCCACTGTCTTTGTTTTTTATTTAATATATATTATTTTAATTCAACATTATACTTACCAATTCCATAGAAAACAACAAAAGTGGTACTGTGCTGAGAACTGTCTAAACGAAAGATATAATTCAACTTACTTAAAAATTAACGAAGGCGTTTCAGGTCAAGGCCTAGCCACTAATCCGTACGAAGCATTAGCTTTACTTACGACTGTTAAGACCTTTCTAAGATCGTTATGGAGAGCAGACACGTCGACTCCGCGCCCGGCGTCACCAAGTCTCCGTAGTGTGTCCGCCAGGGGACCAGATAGGGCACGTAGCTGCTGCCAAGACCTGGCGTACTGTCTACGAACTAGCTCAATAATAGTCGACGTTAGTGCCAAGCCTATTAAAATGTAAAACGTACACAGCAACATGTACTTAGGTCTTTCTGAAAAAGAATGTTGTGTTATATAAAATATGAGAAGATATGTGTACAAGACAAAGTGTAGAACGAACGCCATATGCAGATTGAAACTAAAGAGATTTTATATTTAAATCCTAAAAATATATACATATAATTAGGACATCACATATAATATTTTATAACATTAATTTTAAAATATGCACAAAATTCTTTCAATTTGGTTTTCATTTACAACCAACATGATTTCAAATGCGTCCCTGCCCGAATGGACTAAAAAGGTTAGGGGATTTCATAAACGTACATACTTCTAAATTAAGCAAATTAACTTTTAAAAGTTATAGGTTATATTGGACTGCCCGTCAAATCTCTTTTGTATATTACTTCCACAAATTCATATTATTCATATTAGCATTTGTCTGTAAAACCTACTGTAGAATTTTTTTTGTGTGATATTCATTAAAACGGACACAGTATAGTATTAAAAAAGTTGAAGAATATAAAATCGCATCGATCGCATATAGTTCTTACTCGGAACAAGATCACCAAATCCAATTGTAGTCATCGTTATAAAACAAAAATAGAATCCATCGTAAAAAGTCCAGTCGTCTTCCCACATCTTGAACAGTCCAGCACCAGCCGACAAATACACGAACAAAAAGCAAACCGCCCACAGCGCGTACAAAGATCTCTGGCCGGCCGGATTACTCTCCGACAAACTACACCATTCTAGGTACAACAAACAAATATACTGAAAATAAATATAAATAGATTTCTTTCGTATCGTTCGTAGGAAATTTATGTGTAGCACGTAAAAACGCAAACCGCACATAAATCGTCGCCTGAATAAACTTACTTGGCAACTCCGGCAATTGTTTAGCCACAAGAGACACAAACGTCGCGAAAACTCTCCCAAGATCAGCGATCACAGTGAGCGTTAGTGGAATTCCGATAAGTGCGTACGCAATACAAAATACTCTTCCCCAGAACGTTTCTGGTACAATGTTGCCGTAACCTGGAGCAATTGCGAGCGATTAAACAATATTGCTGATTTGTTAGCTGTAACTGAAATAGTAGCGAGTATTTGTATGTTATAAATACTTAATATTATAAACAAAATCTTTAATAACTTTTCAAATAGTACGTTTAAAATAATAAATGAAATAATATATGTATTATTATTATACGAGATAACAAATTAAATGTAATTATTGTTTATGTTAATTCTTATATACTAATATGCTGAATGCTTACATGCTTCTTACACACCTATTGTAGTTAGTACTGTCGAAGAAAAGAAGACAGCTTGCAGGATACTCCATTTCTCCTCAACTGGTGGAAAATTTCTCTCTATTTCTAAAGCTATACCATTACCTGATGCATCTTCCAATATCTGGAAAATAAAGTCCTCATAACTAAACATATTTGGAATTTGAACCAAAAATTTATTAATATTATTAGTAAGCATTTGTTTCGCAACAGGAAGTATAAACCTGTATTTGCAACATTAATACGTGGAATAATAAAACTTTGCTAAAGATTTAAAAACGTTTCATTTAGCTATATTTTATAGTAAAAATATCCGCTGAACTATATGACTTGCATGAATAGAACTATTAACCTACGTTTATATATATATATATATATATATATATATATATATACCTACGTTATATATATATATATATATATATATATATATGATAATAATAAGAAGCCGTCGTGGCACAGCGTTTCAGAGTTTGAATGTAAATATGACATTTACAAGTACAATTCCCACAGATGCATTGCGTGACTGCGCCACGACGACCTCAATTATTCTATAGTATAAGCTATATTAGTGTAAAGTTTCAACTAAATCCGTTAAGTAGTTTTTGCGTGAAAATAAAACAAGCTTTCAGATTCATAACATTAAAATAAAAATTAATAAAGTAAGATACATAGGATGCATGTTCTACTTAGAACTTAATTCTTCTTCTAATTATTATAGGAAAAATTATGCTGTCATAAAAAAATATGCTGTTATATTCAAATAATAAAAACGTTGTAGCACCTACATTCTTATTTATAAATTCATATGAAAAAAGTATGAAATAATTTACGTTTAATGCATTTATAATATATATTATTACGTAATTAAACATATTCATAACCTTTTCGTATACTGCTAATTGATCACTTAAAACTTTTTCTAAGCTCACTTCTTCAGTCCCATTCATGTTATAGTCGGATACTACTCGTATAAGATTCCACCTTTCAGTAAGTAGTCGATTTCTTAGAAACTCCTGCTTCGCCATCTCGGCTGGATATTCAAGTGCACGAAATACCTAAATAATCATAATAATTAACTCCCATTTTTATTAGACAGTATCGAGTATAGTTTTTTTTAATAATTAAAACAATAAAAGTAAACTAACTTAACTTTAAAACTTTAAAATTGTGTGCCAAATTAATATATTTTTTTTCGTTTTTACTAAAAAAGTAAATTGTTTAATGACTTCACCGATGATATATTTATTATTATTACAAAATTAATATCTATAGTAAATTAAAATATAGAGATAACATTAACGAAAACAGCTATTGTTCAACCATTGATTTTTAAAAGTTTTCAAATTCTTTCTCATACAAACATTTTTCACATTTTTTCAATTTAACTTCGCCTAAATCTGGGAAATTACTCGAGTCGCCTTGGTCTTTACAAACCGGTATAAACGGTGGAAAGATTTTTTGATGCAATATCGTGTGCCAGTTGATCTCACTAAACCAATTGTGACTCTTAATATCATATACCCCTGCTTTAAGTGAGCCATAGCGCTTAGTCGGGTCCACGTCTAAAAGATGTTTTATTAAGGATTTACAAGTAGGCGTCATGTAATTTGGAGTTTTGTAAATTCCAGAAAGAATTTTCTCATAAAGTTTCATAGTATCCATGTGGTGAAAAGGTGGAAAGCCTGCTATCATTTCAAAAATAAGTATACCTAGCGACCACCAATCTACACTGTAAGTATATCCTTTTGATAAAATAATCTCTGGAGCAATATACTCAGGTGTGCCACATATCGTCCAGGTTCGGTTTTTTATAGGTTTACCGAAGCCGAAATCACCAACTTTTATGAAGCCAGACTCGTTAATTAAAATGTTCTCTGGTTTAATATCTCTATGGACGATACCACAATGATGCAAATACTCTATAGCTAATACCATCTGTGCTGTATAAAATTGAGATAACGGTTCAGAGAGATTTCCCATTCTTCTTATCAAGGTAAAAAGTTCACCCCCTGCTTCAAAAGGCAATATAAAATAAATATATAACTGATCCTTGCAGCAAAAATTTAAAGATATTACAAAAGGAAAAGTAACGCTCTGTAAAATTTTCTTTTCTTGATATAATTGTTTAACATTTTTCTTTTTTACTATATGAACTTTTTCTAAAGCTTTCATTCCGTAATACTCGAAAGTAGTTTTATCACGAACTAAGAACACTGTCCCAAATGTACCGATACCAATTATTCTGACCAGATCGAAATCTTCTACAGATTTTTCATATTTAATTGTGGGCGTATATGATTTTAAAAATTCTTCTTTTAACGAATCTAGATATCTTTTATGGCTTAATTGTAATTCAAAAGAATAATGTATAACTTTTTCGTCTTTTCTATCAAATATCATTTCTTCTAAACATCAATAAAAAGATTTCTATACTGAATAACTGTTCAAAATAATCTTTTCTTCCCAGCAACTACCACATTGAGAAAAATTATAAACTGACAGATGTCTACTTGGCAAATTTTAGACATGGAGATAATATAATTAAAACACATATATTTTTTAAATATTTCTATAAATATATAAATTGTGTAGCACGTTTACAAATCAAATATACAATTTTTGTACTCATACGTATAGTATGTATGTTAGATTACAGTTTATTAATACTACTTTCCCGGTTTTTATTGTATATACTGTAATATTTTGAATAATATATTTAAATTTATTATTGAAAGCATTATATTGAATAAAATTCCTGGAAAAATTGTATAATATTTTAAATAGTTAATTTTTAAGTACTCATTTTTATTTTATTTTGTTAGCATTATATCATATCCAAACCTTATACAGGTGGAAGTTTCAATTGCAAATTTAATTGGCGATAAAGTTCAAAGTTGTTTAACCTTTAGTAGTATTTTTATAGTAGTAAGTGTTTACGTTATTGGTATTTATGCGTAATCGCGTCACACGAAATACAGGTATGCATAAAAATGATAAAAAAATCTGTTGAGGCATCTTGATTAATTTCTTTAAGTATGGGTTTGATATATTTTTTTCTATATGCTGTTTCCGCAAATGGTTCGCTGACACTTCCACCCTGTATATCTAATCTACTACACTTTGAGAAGGGAAGGAAATAAAAAGAACTGTGTATATCAAGGATAAATAATTTTAAAAAAATTATAACATCTATGGTGGTTGATACAATATATAATTTAATAACATTATAATTAATCAATCGAAACTCGGATGTTTACAGCAGTTTGCATGAACCCCATGAGTTCAAGTGAAAAGTCTGACATGTAGAAATGACAAAAACTACGTAGATATAGATAACAAATTATATGAACTTTAATAAGTCAATGGCCAAATATTATTTTTACTAATTTTAAGCTAATACTATCATACAATCTAATTATTTTGCATTTATAATTCACATAATTTGTATATCTGAGAGTTATACTTGAATTTTTATACTAAAAAGAAATTATTTCAAAAAAATATATGAATATATGTACATTATCATATATAAAAAATAAATATATTTGTTTTCTTAGCAGTAGTACAAAATGACTCAGAACAAATATTAATTTTTAAAAATCTTCAAACTCACTTTCATATTGACATTTTGAACTTCTTTTAAGCTTTGTTTGTTCTACTTCAGGAAAATTACTGGTGTCACCTGGCGAAGTACAGATGGGAACGAAAGGAGGACGAATTCTTTGATGTAATATAGATTGCCAATTGATATCATAAAACCATAAGTGTCTTTTAATATCATATACTCCGCTTTTAAGTGATCCCAAACGCTTATTTGGATCTACTTGCAATAAGTTTTTTATTAAATTTTTACAATCACCAGTTAACGTATCTGGACACTTGAAGTGACCTTCTAAAATCTTTTCATATAATTTACTCGGATCTGAAGCAAAAAATGGTGGATAACCAGAGCCCATTTCAAAAATTAAAACGCCAAGAGCCCACCAATCTACTGCGAATGTATACCCTTTTGACATAATGACTTCTGGTGCTAGATATTCGGGGGTTCCACATAAAGTCCAAGTCTTTTTCTTAAGAATTTTACAAAACCCAAAATCACATAGCTTAATATATCCATTTGTGTCAAGAAGAATATTCTCTGGTTTTAAATCTCTATGAACGACATCACAATGATGCAAATACTCTAATGCTAATGTCACTTGACTGGCATAAAACTTCGTTAGATGATCCGAAAAATTGCCATATTTTTGAATGTAGGTAAATAGTTCGCCTCCGGCAATATATGGTAATAGAAAGTAAAGGTATAAATTATCTTTAAAGGCTTCATCTAAAGAAACTAAAAATGGAAATTGACAAGCTTGAGTAATTTTCTTTTCCAATATTAAATGTTTCACATGTTTTCGTTCAACGACAACTTTCTTTGTAACTACTTTCATAGCGTGGTAGGTAAAAGTACTTTTATCTCTCACTAAGAAAACTTCTCCATATGCACCATTGCCGATAGCTTTAATACAATCATAATCATTTGAACATTTTTCCGATACCGGGGGATCCTCGTACCTTCTTACAAATTCGCTTTTTAACATGTCCAAATAACGGCGGTGATCCTGATGATTCTGTCGAGTGTATGAAGGTCTAGCCATATATTTTAAGCTATTTATTAAGCATTTTTATAAAACGATATATAATATTCAACAAATAATATAAAAATAAAGTGATATAAAAGTATAAAAATGAAGCATAATTAAACTATATTATGACATCCATCAAAATATGTCAACAGCGGCAAACGTTTATTATTTGTGATATATCATAGATTGAGATATAAATATATAATATATATGTCGTTGTTAGTATTAATGTAAAAGACGGTTCAGTGACAACAGTACAAACAATTAAAAAAAATATTGTTCCATGGATAAAAAATGGTCATATTTCAATGTCAAATTTACAAAACTAAAATTTGTTCATACTTAATTATAAGTTTCAGTATTGATTAAATCAAAAAAAAAATTTAAAGTTTTAATACAAATAATAATTTATAATTTGACAAAACAACTTATACACTATGGCTGATGATGCAAGTAAACGCATTAGCTTTCCTCCCCAAAGTGGCTATTCAATTGAGCATCAAGAACAGTATAATCAATATCTTAAAAAATTACAAAGGGAATTTGTAGACATCTGGAACAATAAAGCTGAACATAACGCAAAACTAGGAGACTTCGAACAGCAAAAAATAATTGGTACCGGTGCATTTGGAGTAGTATATTTAGCGAAGCATCTTATTACAGGAAGGTTTTACGCCATGAAAACATTGGAAAAGGAAAGAATAATTAAATTAAAGCAAATTAGACATAGTTACTACGAAAAGAAAATATTATGTAGTCTTAACTTTCCTTTCTGTGTATACATGAAATTCTTCTTTAAAGATAATGTTTATCTTTATTATGTTCTCCCATATATAGCGGGAGGAGAAATGTTTTCACACTTGCGCAAATTGGGGAAATTCGAGGAAAGCACTTCAAGATTTTATGGAGCTCAAGTTGTACTAGCCTTAGAATATTTACACGCCTGTGAATTAGTATATCGAGATTTAAAACCAGAGAACATTCTTATAGAAAGGACTGGATATATAAAAATAACTGATTTTGGCTTTTGTAAATTAGTCCGTGGTAGAACTTGGACCCTCTGTGGTACTCCTGAATACTTAGCACCTGAAATTATTTTAAGTAAAGGATATGGAATGCCCGTTGACTGGTGGTCGTTAGGTATTCTCTTATTTGAAATGAATGCTGGTCATCCACCTTTTTACGCGTCCGACCCAATGCGGATCTACGAAAAAGTTGTGTCAGGAAAATATAGATGTCCATATCATTTTTCTCCAGAGTTAAAAGACTTAATTATACGGATACTTCAAGTCGATGTAACAAGACGTTTTGGAAATCTCAAAAATGGTGTACTTGATTTTAAAAATCATAAATGGTTTCGTGACATAGATTGGGACAAACTACTAAATAGTCGCTTAACTCCACCTTTTATACCTAAAATACACTCACCGGGCGATACATCATACTTTGAAACCTATGAAGAAGAAAAAATAAAACAGAGTTCCATCTGTTTATATGAAAAAGAGTTTGAAGATTTTTGATATTTTGATTTTGACACCTATAAATGAATTATTTCTTGTTACTTTTTATTCGTTAGAGGTTGTAACTAGTTAGTTTTACTTAAGTTTATTCGGAAGTATTAGGGCATATTTTTATTTCTTTGTTTTGTTGCTATTTAAATAATTATTTGTTGTAAGTAAAAAGGTTAATTTTAAACAATATCTTACCTTATCTATAAGTATATATTAAAAAAAATACAAAATAATAAAAATACTTACTAATCCACCCCCTGCCGTGTATAGTGTAAGGGCGACGTATAATCCTAGATGGGAGAGAGCTGCTCGTGGAAAGAAGCGTTCCCATTTTGATACGGATGGCGCTGGAGAACCCATCAGAGTCTCCGTTTCCCAGTTTAGACTTTTCACGCTCTTACACATTTTATTTACTATTAATAATTTACTTATAATTTATATCAATTCAGGTTTCACTCAATTTTTTTTATTAATATTCAATTACAATCTGGTGAAAATTGTGTGTGAAGAATCATTTTTATATCTGCAATACAATACACTACTACAATATAAGAAATTTTAAACACAGTTTTACTCTTAAGTGACTAAAAGCTGCTAACAATAAAAAGCACAGCAGTATAATATTACTAGTTGCAAGTTACATGCACTTTGTATTTATTTTTGATAAAAATAATAATTGATGGCCGAGTTTATTACGTTTTTTAATATTAAAATATATTTGAATGGTTTGTTTGTACATGACATAACTACTCGAAAAAATATGTATATAGTTATGGTTATTTATATAGTATTCTCTCTAATTTTCTAATATCTATACTAACAGCGTCTATTAAATATATTTGTACACATCTAGATGTTTATAATCATACAAAAGATTTTATTAATCATTTAGGTTTTTTTATACTATTAAGCTGTACAATAACCAGTGGTAGTACCCAACAAAACTAAATCAATTCTGTTTGCAATACGTGGTGAGCATTGACGTAGTAAATTATACGTCGCCGGATCATATTGCTGGCGCCTACAATAGGTTGGCAAACGAAATGATAAGATTGCATTTAAATTCTACTTAGCTGTATTTTTAATCGTATATTATTGAATGGCGATATATACGAACAATATTATTCCGGTTTTCGTGACCTACGAAAGTAGGTCACGTATGTATGTACGATTCTCTATCCCGTCGTCTACTCTACTAAATTTTCTCAGTATGGTAATCTTTACTAATAAACTAATGCTAGAGATTCCGGAAAATGTTCGATTCGAGTGTATTAAAATATTATCGAATTTAAACCTGCATTGCGTCTAGTTACATAAGTTGACAATAGAAGGTATAAGCACAAGGAAAGTTTCAAGATGTTAATATAATTTAAAACCATTTAACTTATGTCGTTTTGCACGAAATTATAAAAAAATAAATAAATGCATATATTCATATATTATACATATATATCATGCATATACTAAGATATTATACCGTTTGAAAGTTTTTAATTAATATAAGGCTTTCACTTAACACAAAAAAATAATTTAAAAGCACTACTAACTTTTTTTTCACGAATATGTACGAAAAATTATAACAAGACAAAAACTTTTTTCACGAAGTTATTTTAATTTCGTACGACTGAAATATTACAGGAATCGGGAACAACCGTTCCCGGCTACGGACCGCATACAACTGAATTACTAAAACGACTGAAGTCGAGAGCATGATAAGCTTTCAGACGCAGTAACGCTAAATTCTTTTATTTACACGGAAAAATTTAGGTATTGCAATGTTGGTTACATAAAGTTAACATAAAAACTACCATAGATAATTAACCTTAACTATGAACTATAAAAAAATCAACACAAAAAAATTACGTATACATAATGTACTAGTGTTATACTTATTATTTAAATATTCATTGAGATATTGGTCAAATAAATAAAAATAAGTGAATATTATAAGAAAATTTCAACAAATTCTTAGATACATTCTACATTCCTAAAAACATAGTAAATTTCACAATTATCTACTATATCATTTATATTGATTGACATTAGAATCTATCTTTCTATACCTAAACAGTTTTTAACCTGAACCGTGCAACACGATTTTCTTTTCCTCGTTATAATTTATATAGCCCGTTTACGGAACTGACGGCTGGCGCCTTGCGGGTACTTGCGGCAAATTTATTTTATACACGCAATCGGTTCATATCGAAAGCTGATTCGACGTAGTTCATTAAGGTTGCTAGCTTTTTAGATCGGGCGCTTTCAAATTTTATGAAAGAAAAGCCATGAAAAATACAAATTTATTTCCTTTTTTAAAATAATTGTTTTTATTTTTAATAATAAATTAACAATATGCTTCACTTTCTTGTACTACGTCATATAAGACATTAATAAATCTCGGCATTAAAGCGGACACTTTCCTTTAGATGCTCTGTAACTTTATTATTTATCCTATTATGAGACTGTATTGCGACAGTTGTGGGTTCAGTATTTACGACAGTATCCAAAGTCGGAGGAATTCATTATTATTTGTTAATATTTTTTCTTTGCTTTGGCACCAAGGCAAAAGCCCGTAAAGCTCGACCACTCAACACACAATGCCTAGAAAAAATCAACGGAAAGTGTAGAACGAAGTGTCTTAACATTAGGATTTCTCTTCCTACCCTGTTATGAGCGGGATACAGCGTGAAATTTATTCTTTTTTTAAATATCCCAGGGCAATTTTATTGTCGTCACTATCAGTGCTGGAAATATTAATGTTTAGCTACTCAAATAGTTTTATTCTCTAACTCGTGAACCAGTCTTACCCGTCTTACTACTACTAGTCGCTGTTAGCTCCATGTAGGTATATATATAATTCTAAAGAATATAAATGTCGTAAAAAATGTAATAAGCAAATACCAACCAATGATTATTAAATTATAGGGACCTTGCTCACCATGGACGCCAATTACCAAGTTTAATTGATATTATTAGAATTGAATATTAATGATTATAAAGTCTGTACTAACATTTGTCTGTAATGTAAAGAATTCTCGTGTTTTTTGAATTCGCGTCTGTATCCCCCATGTGAGCAGAAGGAACCTAGTGTTAAGGCACTTCGCTTCCAGACAATCCAAAAAAATAATACTGAAACACTAGAGAAACTTTTGTTTTAATAAATTAAAATTGATTTTAATCTAGTACTATGATAAAATAGGAACAACACAAATTTAAACATTCATTGACTTAATATGAGGTGATTATACTATACCTTCTCGGTTCATGCAGGTTTCGATATCAGATGAAATTATGAAGGTGGAGACTGAATGGAATCATACTTAGCATATAGAAGATTTACAATTTTTATTTACAATATAAATTATATGATAATACTATTCTATCTTTTTGTCTCAAAACTGATACTGCATTTTTTTTAACTGCACCGACTAGAGCTTTTTATAAAACTTTTATATAAACATTATTCTAAGCACTATTAGCCTAACCTATAAAATAGGTAATATATTATTTATAGCCACTATTGTATAAAGAAAAATTTTATATTTAATAGTAAACAAATAAATAAATAACAAACAAACAAACAAACAAACAAACAAACAAACGAACGAACGAACGAACGAACGAACGAACGAACGAACGAACGAACGAACGAACAAACAAAAAAACAAACACAAATAAATAAAATTAAGTTGAGAATCAAGTCCACAGCTATCAAGCAACTGCTAAACACGTCAGAGATTTGATAGACAACAACCTCAGCAGGTTTTGAAACTGGTTCGATTTTATGCAAATCTTATAATAACCAATAATTGTATAATGAACATGTAATCATGTTTAATAAAACAATGATCAAAGCGAATAATAACTTGAAAATGTGCTCACAATGTTTCTTATAAGCATAGGTAATTTTGTTTCGAAGCAATAAATTAAGTTTAAGTGATCATCATCCAATTCAATTGTTATACCATTACCATCAGCCAACAGGATTCCTTCGAGGCCAGCGTGGCGCAAGGGGCACAAGCGTGTGAATGTTACCATGAAACATTGTGGGTTCCCCCTCGAGGAAATGAAATTTAATGTTTGCATCTGTTCACTCTGGTGTCAAAACAAAAGTGCGGCGTTGAGTTTCAAAACTCTACACCCAATGCCTAGGGAATTCAGTTTAAAGTGGGGAGCAGAGCGTTTTAAAAACTGCCTCCCTCTGTCTACTTTGCTACATGCGGAATACAGTGTGCAGCTAAAAAAAAAAACAGGATCACCTTGACAAATAGGAAAATCCTGTTTAAATTATACAATAAAATGTTGAAATTTTCACGATCCACTTGTCATGGCAGTTGTTGTTCGAAAAAAAATCACTATCACCAAAAGCATCAACCGTATAAAACTGATAAAAGGAAAATGAGCGATGTAATAAGTTTATTATTGCTTTAAAATAAAAAAATAGTCAAATATAACTTTCTTAATAAATAAATACAACAGATTACCATACAATATAATTCAATGTTGACAATCAAAAAATTAAGTGAATTATAATTTAATTTAATCAAAACTTTTATAATTCAAAATCAAATTGCGTTGAATAATATAAAATTTTGTAATCGCGACTATTCAAGGAATATTTAATACTACTCGCCCATCGGCGAAAAAAAAGTAAAAAAGTAAAGTATCTTAAGCAAAAAGTATAAATATTTTATTCAATCAAATTAAATATAATGAAGGTAAAAAATTGTAAGCAGTTGAAATCGTATAGTTATAGGTTAAATTGTAAATATTTATATTAAAAAATTTATAATGAAAAATTCTCAATTTAATTCCAAAAGTCAATTTATAATTTTATTATTTATTTCCGCCATCAATTGTGTACTTACGTATACCAAAAAGATATGTAAATAAGATGATCAATTAGAAATCATATTTTATACAAAAAAATACGTCATATTTCCTTTATTCTTACAACATTTGAATTAATAACATAATTTAAAATTTTTAAGTTAATTATATTACCAAATACCTTACCTAGGATCCGCCACATGCTGTGCACGGCGGGTAGAACGGAGCGAAGCTAGTCGTATGTTGCGCAATGTAATTAAAAAAAACAAAGAGGTACTTAAAATAAAATGACTCTTTAAATCTGACATTTATATAACTGACATATATATATATAACTGACATATATATATAACTCTATGGGAGACGTTTTGGCCATTTACTCAAAAATTACAATTACAATTGTCACCAAAGTATTTCGCTGGTATCACCGTGTCGTCCACAACGATCCTGCAAAATTTCAGAGCTCTAGGTTTAACGGTCTAGGAGGAGTAGCGTTACAACGAAGCAGTAAGAGCTTCGCTTCGCTCAGCTATGCGACAAATCTACAACGCCTATATTATAAACAAACACCGCCTGCAGTCTCGCCTGCTTGAACTACACGATTATTTATTTAGTGCACCGGTCGCAGGATTTGCAACCGCGCCTCTTGGAAATCATCTAAGCGCTCTGACTACTAAGCCATACGTTCTGATTAAGCTATGTCGTTAGCATCTCTGTAGGGAGATTTTTACAAGTTTCCGCTACAAATATAGTTTTTTTTTTTCAGTTTTACTCTGTATTTCGCATATAGTAGAGTAGATTTCGTGTTGAGTGGTCGAACTCAACGCCACGCTTTTACCTTGTTACCAGAGCCAGGAAATGAAAATATTCAATAATTAAGTCTCCCGAGTAGAAATCGAACCCACAACCGTCGCGTTTACCGTCATAACCTTATGCCACTGCGACACGTTTGCCTCCAAGATAATTAATACAATGCAATTTATTAAATATTTAGCATTTTAAAATGTTACACAGAATAAGAATAGATAAAAAAGAAGCCATAAAAATCGAACAAGTTTTTATCGGCCATACTAAGAGGATTTTACTATATTTTAGAATAATAACAATTCTAGGAGGAACCTATAAGCAAAGTAATTGATGTAAGTAAAAGAAGCGAAAGAGATACGGTGTAGAAATGCGTGATGCACCTGCTACATCACCAGGGTGCAATTATCACGTGATAAGTAATGTATAAATTCATTTATTTTAATTGATATATAATAGGAACACAACTAATAGACCAGCTTTACGCTGTATCCCGCTCAAAGCACCCTGAGACATTGCGTGTTGAGTACCAGAACTCAACGCCGCGCTTTGCCTCGACACCAGAGCGAAGAAATGAAAATATAAATTTAGATAAATATTGGAAATCGAACTCGAATGGAGATCGAACCAACAACCAGGTTTTACAGTCACACTTTGTGCCCCTGCGCCACGACTGGCCTTTATTTCTATTAAATTTTAAAAAGGTAATTTTTAATTTGTAATGACCGCTTGCATCCACATAATTATCCTAATAAAAAAAATATACCTAATATATTTTTATGGCATACTTCAAATTAACCTTTACTCTAAATTAAATAGAATATTGAGTTGGGCTCTCAGTATCCTTTCCAAAAGAACACGAATAAGATCTTATTAAGCCTCCTCCAGCCCCTATTAATCTTCCTCCTTCACACAAAAGTACATGCAACTATTCTTTACAATTGACTTTACAATTGACAACAAAGTGATTTTTAATATCTTTTCCCGCTTCAGGATATCGATGCAATGCCTATTAATTATAACAAGTTCTTTATTATAGTAACAAGAGTATTTACTTTGTCCTCGACAATTTGAATTGATTATTGCAAAAACATTGATAGTATTAATACTTATAATAATGTTGCACAAGAAATTTAACAGTCTATGAAAAGATTACAAAATATAACGTAAATGTTTACTTCCTAATTTGACCTCAGCAGTTTATGAATTTTAAGTGGGTACCGTTAGCCTGTTAGCATAGTAAATTAAATTAAAAATTAAACACGCACGTAGCAGGGTAGGTAAAGTGAACCTAGTGTAAAGACACTCCGTTCCCCGCTTTCTGCCGAATTTTTAAGGCATTGCATGGCAGAGTGGCAGAACTCAACGTCACGCTTTGCCTCGACATCAGAGCGAAGAAATGGAAATATAAATGTAATGTAAGTATTTTCTCCATTTGGCAATTATCCGAAACGCAAAAATTTCAAGTTCCTTATGTTTACTCATTAATAGTATTTTTTTTAAGAAGATAAATATTATATCAAATACTTGACTAAATAATGATTAAGTGTTTATAAAAATATATTTTAGAAAACACCTTTAAAATATTGAATATTTCCCGTGCCTATTTAGTGTAGGTATTCTTAGCTAACTCCTGTTCAAAAACATTCATAATTAAGGTATCTTCATTGTTTTTACTACTCCCAATGAAATAAGTCAATACTAAAAGTTTTTAAAAAATAAAAGTTTTAAATATTGCCAAAAAACTACGTGATCTAACGTACTGCTTATTAATTAGTCTTAGGTTATAATAATAACTTTATTCTCCGTCGGAGCATCGGACGCCACGGAAGCTTTAGCAAGGCAGAGATGACTTGCATTCTCCTAATTGTACCAAATATCTTAATACAGATTGCCAAAACTGGTAGAATTTTCAGGGAGAAAATGATGTACCTGAATTTATTAAATCATACTGTTTTCATCTCTTTATATTCAACAATGTGTGCAATCGTTTCAATCTTCTTTGTGACTAAAGACGCTAGTACGACAAAACGTTAATTTCATATGTAAGGACCTATCTATACATTTAATTTACCACATTTTTGTTAAAAACGCTTTATACCAAGTAAGCACAGAACTCGGCACCCGTGCATATCCCATATTCTTTCATCGGTGTAATCGAGAACGACGCATTATATTATTTATGTTTTTCATGAGACTATACATTCCTGAAAGCTTTAGAATATTAAAGTAACGTAAAAGTTTGAATCTTTTTAATAAACTATGTTATTAGAAGGTTATTTTAAGTTAAGTAAATAAAATTTATGCTATTCTTTACTAGTCATATTATGTTGTATTATATATACTAATATACATATGTTTTACCTTTAATAGTAAGTTATAATTTTTTGAACAAATACGTTCTTAGCGTTTTCTTAATTCATAATTTGTTATAAATTTCAAAGTTTTTACCTTTTGAGGTAGCTAAAAAGACAAGCCTAATTATGGTTTAAAACACTGTCAAGAGTAATTAATACTTACGAATTACATTATTGAAGTACTTACTTACAATGCAAATAAATAAAAACATCCGAAAAGTAAAAATTTGGAGATATTTCATAGAAAAAGTTATAAATAACCTATATTTGTAGTTAATTTCAAACTGAAATTAGTGTGTAAGCCTCGATGGGCGAGTCCGACTCGCACTTAACCGATCTTTTTTTAAACTTAAAAGATTAACAGTCGGGACTTGTTATATTTTGACCGGAATTAGGAAGACTTAATTGACTGAAGAATAGGTCCCGCCCAATTGTTAATCTTTCTGATACCTTACTTAAGGCAGTTCGTAAATTTTAATATTTTCATTGTGGCAATATGGTGTCTAGTTATCGCTGTGGTGCATTTTGTTAAGACAAATCGATTGACTTAAGATTCACCAAAATCCGAGAACCCGTTTGGTCTCTACAACGTCACATATATATGTAGATACAAATGTTACACATACAAATGTTACTTACGTTCACATGTACATACTTATTTACATAAACTTAAGAATATATTACCCTCCTTTGGGTTAAAATAGTATTTAATAAATTTCGCAGTGACCTTGTTAAATACATAAGATTTTACTAATCTCTACAAAAAAATTAAAAAATTGGAAATCGTAAATGGTATTTACTATAATAATTGTTGAATATTAATTATAGTTAAATTATGTTATATTAATAACAGCATAACAGAGAGCAAAAAAATACAAAATAATGTATTATGATTCTCGCCAAGGTACGTGGTAGTAGTCATCAATGTCATAAATATAAAGAACTATCCTCATTCAATCACAGTCTGTTCTCAACTCTTATCAAAAGCTGTTTAATACTGTTATTGAAAATTATAATTTAATCTTTAATATATTATATCGTAACAATGAAGTTGCTTGTGGTATACGTGTTTTTTATAAGCATCTTACACTTAAGAGCAGAAGATGATGTTCTACGTAAGTATTATATTTATAAATTTTATATGCTACTTAATAAAAAGCGTTAATTAAGAATTTCAATTATATTTAATTATACATTGTTTTTCTCTACTTTGATATTACTAATACAAGCATACTATGTACCAATTTTGGAATTTTATTTGAAAAAAAAATATAACCTTAAATATTGACTGTTAGTGTCATTTATGGTAATACTATATATTTTTTGCACAACTATTTAAGAATTTGTAAGATTTTTAATTTTCGATTTAAATAATGAACTTCAACTTGGAACAGGACATTTTTTTATTTTTTATGTTACTTGTTTTTATCCAACCGAAATGTTCTTTTTTTTGTTTTACAAAGAAATTGATCAACATGAAAAATTTACAATTTACTATTGACATTATTTTAACGCTGCGCTTTTGCCTTGTTACCAGAGCCGGGAAATTAAAATATTGAATATTTAATTCGCCGTTTATAGTCGCACGTTTGTGCCCCTGCGCCACAAAGGCCTCAATAGTTTCGCAATTTTGTCAAAAGTACACCACAAGGAGTGTCGATTTTAAAACTTTTGAATAATTTATAAACTATTGGGCTTGTTTTCTTTTATGCAGACTGGATTTTTGTTTTAATATATATTTGTTTTTTTTTTATTTTATTCTTTTTCTTATGAGTTTATAAGCAATGGTATTATGATTTCTTTGTGGGAATTCATATTATAGGGATATGAACACGACCTGTGCTTTCGCAGTCTATGGTCACGTCACTAATCTCCGCTTAATAAAGACAGAATAATGAAACATAAATATAACATATAAGTAGAGAGAGCGAGTAGTATAAAAAAAGCGACATAAGCAACTCCAAATCGTTATACGAGTATTCTTTAGAACAATTTAAATGATAGTCTTGCATAATTTTTGAACACCTAATTAATAGTACCTACTAGGCATAATTTATTCATTTTTCTATTTGCTTTTTCACAAAATGGCATCTGATTGAAGATGTGGTAAATTTTGATCATGCTCATATCTTTTTAGTTCGTTAGTCACACTTGCATTTAACATTGGTTTGATCTCTACGTTTGGTCTATACAATTAGAGTTAGTTGTTGAACAAACATAATTAGATGGACTAATAAATTATTAAAATCAATAAAAAATTTACCACGTATACTCATAAGCTGCTTCTATAATTACCACAGTCTTGAACAATGCCTTGTAAATAGTAGAAATGAAACTAAGCCACCGCCAACAGTGTGGCATCTTTCCAGTATTCAAGATATGGTAATCATGAGCACATCAAGAGAATCCAACGATTTCCACGCTTCGATCGAAATATTGCCCCGTCTTTCATGCGTAGAAAGCAATTATATTTCGTCAAAGGTTATAAGAGGACGAATCATAATCAACATAAATCATAAAGAAATTTGGAAGTGACATACTAACATAAGGAAATAATAAGCCACACATCGATAATATATTTAAAATACGTTTTAAAGAGCACATAAACTTTCATGGACTCACATTTTCTACACTGGTTTTGTAGCTGTAACCACAAAGAACAATGCACATATTTCGAAGCATTTTGTATCAAAGATGGATAGATTGTAGTAAAACAGTAATAAAAAACAATGTAACATTAAAACCTGAACAAAGGTCATGTTACCGTAATTATTAGGAATATAAATCTTTAAAAGCCATCCATCAGTGATGAGGAAGTACCAATGAAGTTTAAATTTAAAGCGAAAAATTTAATAATACTATTTAATTAATATATATTATTATTATTTTATTTATATTATTTTTTTTAAAGTGAGTGGTAAGAGAGGTAGGGGGAGACCTCGGTTGACCTTCGAAAACACAG
>DWAO01001089.1:0-20630 GCA_018230605.1 Heliconius congener | reverse complement strand
CACCCCCCACCATCTTTGAACGGCTAGCAACGGACGCGGCTCCCAACGGCGCGTGGGGCTTCGCGGCTGAAGCTCAGAAGCAGAAGGTCATAGAATCTAAGCCGGAAACGAATCGGGACCCGGAACCTTTACAGCCGGAGTCGTTGAGGCATCGCCGGCGCAGCAGATGTGGGGATAGACTGCTGACCACGTTATTCGATGGCCTCTCGGAGTTCTACTCCGTGAGTACAGCGTCCCGCTCGCAGTCGCGACCCCGTCCTCGTCCTGCTCAGCGTCAGCCCGAAAATGAGGAGCACCAGGTGCTGAAGGAAACGAGGAGTACCTTCAAGCGGTATCAGGCGACGCTCAATAGAGAACAGAGGCTGTCCACCAAGAGTAGCGAGCGGATGGATGTTGAGGAAGAGGAGGAAGCGGAGGTGAGGGGAACAAGTCGCAGTTTAAAGCGATATCAAGCGTTACTTAGCAAAGAACATAGGCGGGGGAAGAGTAAAAAAGAGGAGTTAAGGCGAGAAGGTAGATTAGAGGAGGAGAAGGGAGAGTTAAAAGCCACGAGTCGCAGTTTTAAGCGATATCAAGCGACGCATAATAGAGAACGAGCGGAGAAAGATGAAGAGAGAATAGAGGAGGAAGGGGGCTTAAGGGGCACGTGTAGAACTTCCAAGGGGTATCAAGCGACGCTTAGTAGAGAGCGAGCGAAGAGAGGCGAAGAGGGGAGGTTAGACGAGATGGGGGAGGGGGAACGGGAGGTGAAAAGGGAGGTATGGGGTCGTTTGAGCGCGTCCGCGCTGGTGGTTCGCGCGGCGGAGGGCAAGCGGGGAGGCGGGGGAGGTGCGGACGCGCAGGCGCACAAGCTGCATCGCGAGGGCCCGGCCACCAATCAGACGGGTAAGATGTGACGGGAGGCGCGGTGAAAGTGGTGTCTGATTGGCTGGCCGGACTACCCCGACCCACCCTCCCCCTAGATCCCGACCGCCCGCAAGGCACGCCCGCACGCACTTTCGCTCGCGCTTCTCGAATGTTCTCGAATCTTCTATCTGCAGTACTTGTTTATTAAATACATAATTATTTACGTTTTATTTTAATGCGAGAGGAGACGCGGTGAATGTGTCTGATTGCTGGCTGGATTTCTGCTTTGTTGCGCGTACATTATATGCCACACACTCTCATCAAGCCCACATACACTTTCGCTCGCGCTTCTCGAATGTTCTCGAAATTTTCCCAGTACTTTTTTGTATATACGCGTGTTATATTTTTCTTTTTTTGTAGTTTGATGCTTAATATTGTGTATGCAATGTGTGTAATTTTTATATCTAATTGTAATATTTTTATTAATATAACTTAAGCTGGGTGGGCATAAGGAACCTGAGAACCTAGATTTAAGACACTCTGTTCCCGTTAAGACACTTCAGTTTCTGACTTTGTGCTTTTCCTTGTTCACAGAACAAGGAAATAAAAATATTAAATATTCTGGTACGTTTAAAAAAACTAACGGTTTTTCGCCGGATAGGCAAAGGAAACCCTAGTATTAAGGAGTGTCCTCCTTCCCCTTTTTCTGAATTCTCGAATTATCGAGAAATCGCGTGTTGGCCAGCAAAATTCAACGCCGCGTTTTGTGTGAACTTAACTTCACTCTATCCTTACGCGGGGTAGTCAGAGAGAAAAGAGCACCAAACGCTACGGTATCACACAGGGACATTTGCCTAAATAAAATAATATGTAACAACATATTTATCCAATAAATGCGAATGTTATATATCCATTATAATTTTTCAGAAGGCAAAAGACTACCACCCGGGGTGACAGAGGCTGATGCCGAACTGTTCTCCCAGGCTCGATCAGCTAACGGAGGGGCCGAGGAGGTGGTGCCTACGCCCTCGGGGGGTGCAGGCCCACCACCCTCGAGGTGTCCGTCGGCCATCGAGTTTGGACAGTGGGAGATTGAGACATGGTACTCAAGTCCTTTCCCACAGGAATATGCCAGGTATGTTTTTATATGTCGGAGGCCGTCGTGGCTCAGTGAGAGTTTCTGAATGTAAATGTGTTGTGTTATCGATTCCTTCTTGGGGGTATGGTTATATTTATGGTTAATTTTTTCTGCTGTTACAAAGCGCGGCATTGAGTTTAGCTACTTTACACAATTTGACAAACTAGTCAACATAATTTCTATATAATATTAGTGTATTATTATAAAGCAATTGAGATATATAAAAAATATTTGTGGCATTATTCAAATACATTGAGTGTTTATTGTTTAGTGTTCGAATAAAACGACAAATATTTTTTAAACATTTTATGAATGTTGTTTCATACTTAAAGAAAAATGTTTTTTTAGACATCACACATTATAATATAGCAGAATTTGAATCCACCCTGAATTCAAGAAGCGCAGTTTCAAATACTTATCCAAAATATGTTGTGTTATTATTATCCAAACTATACAACATATTTATTTTATACTTTTTTAAGAGTATGTCACAATTTTTTATAAAATAATTTTATGCCCATTTCAGGTTGCCAAAGCTATTCCTATGTGAATTTTGTTTGAAATATGCGAAAAGTCGAGCCGTGTTAATGCGACATTTGGACAAATGCCTATGGAGACACCCCCCGGCGACGGAAATATACAGATGTGGCGACATATCCGTTTTCGAAGTGGACGGCAATGCAAATAAGATATACTGTCAGAATCTCTGCCTCCTAGCGAAGCTGTTTCTGGACCACAAAACGCTGTATTATGACGTCGAGCCATTTTTGTTTTATGTGTTGACGAAAAACGATGCGAAAGGATGCCATTTAGTTGGTTATTTCTCTAAAGAGAAGCACTGTCAGCAGAAGTATAACGTGTCGTGTATAATGACAATGCCGCAGTACCAGAGGCAGGGTTACGGGCGGTTTCTCATCCATTTTAGTGAGTGGTGGAGTTTTTTGTTTTTTAATTTTTGTGTTTTTTTTTGTAAAATGCTTAGCCTTGCTTTCGTCTTATTGCCCTATCTTGAAAAATTTGAAAAACTGACTAGACAAAGAAAAGTATTGTCTTTTTGCAACTTTTAAAGCTTAATTTATTGAATAATTTTAGTTTTGTTTTGTATAAAATATTTGTGACTAATAGATCTTATAGTAATTATTATTTCTTTCGCAGGTTATTTATTGTCAAAAGAAGAAGGCCAACCGGGTACTCCAGAAAAACCTTTATCCGACCTAGGTCGTGTTTCGTACCATGCGTATTGGAAATCGGTGATATTAGAGTTCTTACACGATCACAAAGACCGGCCGTTTACATTCGAAGATATCGCCTTCACAACGGGAATGCATATGAATGACATAGCTGTGACGTTCCAACTACTAGGTTTTGTAAGATACGTGCCTAACAATGATACAGTGAAACTAGGTATCAGTGTTGATTGGAATAAAGTAGATAATCATATGAAAAAAGTCAATGGTCGTCCTAGACTTGAGATAGACCCCGAATGTTTAAGATGGACGCCTCTACTAGCGCCAACGGTAAATCCGTTTAGATCACCGGAAGAAGGTTCCGGTGATCAAGAAACGGAAAACGATGAAGAGATGAAAACGGAAAGCGAAAACACCGAAACGGAACCGGAAACGGCCAAAGTGGAGACGAAAGCAAAGTCAGAAAAGGAAACTCCGGATATGCCAGTGGAAGTCACTTCATCGGGTAGGAGACGGACGCGGCCGCTCAAATATAGTGAAAGTACTTATCAAACTACGCCTACCGTTGGTGATGGTACACGGAAACGGAAGAGGGACGTGACTAGAAAGATATCAGAAAGTGTTGATGAAGTTAAAGAACCTGAAGCCACTCCGAGAAGACAAAGGAGTAAAAGTGTTGCCAGAAAGTCTACAATTCAGGAGGAAATCAGCGATTTACCTAGAAACAGGCGGAAAACACTTAAAGAACCGGCGTACGCGTCTGATAGTCAAGACAGTCAAGAGAGTGTGGATGGTCGGCATGAAATGGAAACTCCAGTTAGTGAGGTTAAAGCAAAAACTAAAAGGAAAATTGGTTGGAAGGGTCGCCAACCCAAACGGCAAAAGGTTAACAAGGTTGAGTCGCCTGTCGCCAAAAAATCAAAAGTCGACGAAACGGTTAATGATGATTATAAGACAGATGATTCTGTTGAGCAACCTGTTGATTCAGTTCCTAATGAAGCTGAGAAAAATGTAGAGAAAGCTCCAAATGATAATGATAAACCAGATGATAAAGCTAAGAATAATGGAGAAAGTTCTGAAGATTCCTCTGGTGAAGCAGATGACGAAATGGATGTTGAAGAAGCTGAAGAACGAACGAGCATACCAAGCAAACCAGCTACTCCTAGGCCTATAGAAGACAACAGTACCGACAACCACACTAGCGATATGGAACTTGACAGCATTCACATGGACTCTCCCAAGTCAATAGCTGAAAAAGACCAAGTTATTAACGAAACTGATAAAGACAAAACTGATGAAGACCCAACGGTCGAAGAGAACGGACCGGATATGAGTGTAACGGAAAATAACGAGGAAATGACTAGTGAGAAACTTGAAAGTGTTCCAGAGACTACAAATAGAGAACTTAAATCACCAACTAAACCAGTGGTCGATGATAAAGATACGATTGTGATATCGGAATCAGATGATAATAACAGTCAAAGTTGTCCACTACCGTCTCCTAAGCCTACCAACATAATTCCCATACAAAATAACGATCTTAAGCCGAAAAACGTTGTAAGTGAATCCCCCTCTAAAGTACTACCAGTAGTGTCTACAGAGAACGCCCACATAGTTATCGATGCTAAGGGTCCCTCTGACTCTAATACTTTACGACCTCCTGTAGACCTCATAGTGCCGAGAATGCACCCAATTGAAACTATCGTGGTAGAAGGAGAATCTGATAACGCTAATTCACCCAACACGGGTATATCTCCAAAGAAAAATGATAAGACTGTTATCAATGAATCTCCTAAACAAAAGAAGTCACCTGAGAAGGTTGACATGGAAGTGACAAGTGAACCGAAGAAATGCGAAGTTAGAAAGGAGACTGTAATACAACACCAAACTATGGATGAAAGTAAAACACCAGAGAAAAAGTCACCTAACAAAATAGAAACAATCATACAGAATCTAGATCCACATAGAGATGTGACTCTAAAAAAACCAGAACCACCTAAAATCGATTATAATGAAATGGATGCGCGCAAGTTGCAAATGACAATCACTAGTAAAGAGAGTGAGATACCGTTCAGAAATGATATGATGCACACCAGAAAAGATGAGATTGTCGTATCGCGAAGTATAATCGAGAATTCGATACCAAATTACCACAATTCCGTGAGCAATTCAATGACAATACAGCCAATAAATCCAGTGCAAATACATCATCCATACATAAATCATAGAGGCGCTGTCAGTAAGGAGTCGCAAGGAGTGCAAACTGATAAAGTGCTAGTGAAGACGAGTGATCAGAGCAGAGCTCTCAGTTCTATGTCTGATCCACCACCTGTCATCAGCAAAAGTACGACGAAGCTAGAAGTACCCCACCCTATCACATCGCCTGTCGTCAATCCGGTCATACCTAAAGTGCCGATTGTCGCTGATACAAGTTATCTGCCGAGATGTCAAAGTGCGAACGCTGCTGTGAACTTGGGAATGGAGAGAACCGATTTGGATCCCAACTTTTCTAACATGCAAACCTCATTAAGCAACTCCATGAGTATAGTTCAAACGAATTCTCAGGACAAAAACGATCTCAATCAGAAACCTAGAGAGAAAAGTAAACTGCGGGATGTCAGAGTGAACTCAGCGCACAGTAAAATGGAAAAAACCGAAAAGAAATCCGCTAAAAACGAAACCCCAAGAAGCACGCCGGAGCCCAAATTATTTTTTCCAGAACAAAATTCATCTGCCAGAAAACCTGAGACATCTGTGCCAATAAACGTGATAAATACGGTTGCGGTAACGAGTAAAATGGAAAGCAAACCTACGGAGGCGCCGAAGAAACAAGATTTTTTTAAGAAGGAAAAGTCAAATGTCGCCAAATGCGACAAGAACGCGTCTGTCAAACATGATAAAAGCTGTTCCACACAACTTAACCTAAAGGCATCGGAACAAAACGATTTAAACAAGATGTTGCCAAAATTTAAATACGACAATGAACTAGTACCAAAAGCGGACTACGCGATGAATCAAATTCCCAATTATCACACGAATCACGCACAGTACACAATGTCGCAATGGGCGCCCTGGGACCCTACTAGAACGTGGGACCATAACAGATTCTTGGATATGAAAAACAACGACAAAAATTACTTGGACAAATTCCAAGGATTTAATCTACCTCACCTGGATCAGATGCAGAAATCTCCACAAAAGTTACATCCTAAGTACGATCAGAAGGATTTTCTGGCTTACGGTGCTCTATCTGGCGGTATATACGCAACGACAGGGTTGCCACATTTCAAAGAAACTAAAGCTCCCACTTCGAAAGCTTCTGATTGCCAGAAAAACGAGTGTAAACCTACCAAGCAATCAAAAACGACGACCGCGTGTCAAACTCAATGCGATACAAAAAAATCTCACAGTAATGAAGCACAGATAAAGCAAATGATGCAAAGAGTCAACAAGCACCAGGAAGTTGTGACTAGCTGTGCGGAATTCCGGCAACAGAGTCCACAAATCCTGACATCTCCTGGCTGCAAGACCTTCAACCAGAATGGCCCATGCCAAGAGAAAGTGGAAATAGAAAAAAAATCTCGACAGTCCAAAAAAGATGAGTCACCTAAAGATACGCATAAAGAAGAGATGTGTGAAGCGGTCAGTCCAGCATTACAGTCCATGGGTGTCTACACCCCAGACTCAACAAGCAACTCAGTCCATTCAGTCCAATATCCTGCTTGTGAATTGGATGTCAGCCAGCTTGGACTAGAGTCTCCGACAAGTATAGGATCGGATTTAGCGTCACCATGTTCGATGATGCATATGCATCCTGCTCCGAGTCCTCAGTACCCGCATTCATCCCTGCATATTCCCTCCATAATGAGTCAGTCCAATCAGCCGACCAAACAACAAAAGATTAACAATAGAAATAGGTAAGAATTTCTCAAAAAAAAATATATTTTTAATAATTGTAGGTCTTGAGTCCATTCTTGGCACAGGGGTACAAAGTGTGACTGAAAACGATTGGTTGTGGGTTCGATCCCAACTCCAGAAATGATAAATTTATTATAATTTATATTTTCCTTTCTCGCATTGGTGTCAAGACAAAGCGCGGCGCTGAGTTTCGACAGTTAACACGCAATGCCTTCAGAATTCGGTAGAAAGTTGGGGATGGAGTGTCTTAACACTAAGTTTCCTCTGCCTACCTTGCTGTGTGTGGGATGCAGAGCAGTGCAGTGCACTGATTTAATTAAACTTTTAATTTGGCAAGAGATATATATATATATATATATATATATATATATATTAGCATATTGGTTTCGAGTGTTATGTTCTTATACTGAATTGCATATGAACAATCCTATAAAAAAAAACATGTTCTAATATATAAATTATACTTACTATATTGACTTGTTTTTTAGAAATAACACAAGCAGTACAAATACGGATAAGACAGTGCGAGGGGCAGCTACGCCCCCCGCCCGCCATAGAGCCACGCCTCCTCATCCTCATCCCACGCCTCATGGTAAATATATTTTTTAATATATTTTGAAGGGAAACCAAAATCATGTTGGAACATTTTTAAAGTGTTATTCTACATTTAGAAAAGAAAAATACTTATTTAGAAAACGTATAAATATTTGGAGACACGGACAAGGACTCGAACACGCGCCTCCTGGAAATCGACCAGGCGCTCTGACCACTTAGCCATACGTTCTCATCAAGCTATGTCGAAATTTTTATAGCCTGTTGCAACTTATTTATGTTTTTAGCATCTGTGCTGTTGCTAAATTAAATTTGCATTTATATTTAAATTGTACGCAAATATGTGTACTTATATGGGTGGAAGCGATTGCGTGTGACGCAGTTACGAATAGATACCAACGACATAAATACAAAAGTAGTTGTAGAACTACTAAAAGTTATAATAAGAGGGATATCTCTCGTTTATTTTACGCAACTATATATTAAACCTAGACACAAACATACAAAACTAAATACCTACGACTCAATTTCGTGAATGAGGCGTGTGCGATCTTGTCGCTTTGATATAGTTTGTGTCTGTGTGTGTCATTCTCAACAGAAGGCAAAAATTTGACAACTATAATCTTATATTAATTTTGTATGAAAAAAAATATTTTTCATTTTTGACAAAATCTCTTTCGTTTTAATAATATTAAACTTTTAAAGAGAAGTTGAAATTGTGCTTTCATTTAATATTGTAAAGACAAAAAATATTCTGTATATAGTGTGTTGGAAAATGTATCTCTTAATATAATTTCTTTATAAACATTGATTACATATGCACCAAATCAGCTTTTATTCATACCAAATTGATTTTTTGCCGTATATAAAAAAAGTACCCTTTTTATTGTCACGTAACAAATGTTTATAATTACATTCCAGGTGGCACAGTAATGCAAGGCACATCCTCAGGAGCGACGACAGCCGGCTACCAGGGTGGTTACTTGTCGTTCCAGCAGCAGCAACAGTACCACGCGGGCTGGGCGCCATCTTGCAGCCTCGCTAAGTTGCAGCAAATGGCGGACGCGCCTCAGCACCCGCCGCACACGCCGCCCGCTCCCGCGCCACAGGTGATATATTTATATATTTTTTTTATAATTGTAATATGAAGGTGCCATTGAGGAGGCAATGGATAGAGAACGTTGCGTAACTCGACAACGCGCTTTGTCTTGTTACCAAAGTGTGAAAATAACTCATTTGCTGACATGGAATCGAACCCACTACTATCTATTTTACTTTCACACGCTTCTCCACAACAGCCTTTATTTATACTTAAAAAGAATGTAAGAGAGAGAGATGCCGTTCTGAATAGGATGTGTGATTCATAATATTTACCACTTCTTTTTAATAAAATGAACTAATATTTCAATTGAAATTATAGTATGGACAGCAAGCAGGCACGCCACCGGCTGGGCACTACCACGCACCTAAATATTATGCTCCAGCACACAACCAACTCGAGTCTCCGCGGAATACAAGGAATACTACTAGTAAGTTTTTGCTTATATTATGTTGAATGCAAAGATGGCTATATAAAATCTAGATTAGATTTTATAATTTATTAATTTAATAAAAATGCATTCCGACATATTTTTTATAATTATAATAGGCATTGAAATAGGTTCCTGTATTTACTATATAAACCAAGTTTGTAATTTTTTAAATAAATATCTTACTAAAGTAGTACTCTCTTTCTAAGAGAGTTGAGATGATCCATGACAAATTACCAGCTTATTTGCACCTGGATATGATGGTATCTACTTAAGATGTGTGTTTTTGAAGAATTAATACTAATTTTCACTCTAAACTCTTCCAGGCAATCTCAGTCCCATGCAACATGTGCAAATGGGCCCCGGCTCCCGCATGTCACCTAACCTGAATACCCATATAATAAGCCAGTACGGCCTGAACGGCTACCGAGTGCCACCACAGCAGCAGTTCAACAACCTGCCAGTCCAGATGATGAATGTCCAACCTGGAGTCCAGTACCCTGGGCCAGATCCCAGGGCTCAGCAGCCCAACGTTTACGCCTACGCTGGTTATATAAACCCACCTCTGACCATGCAGACCCTCAACTCGACGATGCGTCGGTAGCGACCCAAGTCCCAGTGCCGGAAACAGTAAATGACAGTGACATTGACAGCTGAGTGACAGTGACATTTGTGTGAAGTGATTTTTTTAATCTGTGACCAAAAAGTGACTGTATCATATAGTTAAGTGGAAGTACAAAATAACGCTTTTAAGATGTATTTGTATTTTTATTGTATTGTATATAACACCAATTTGGTTGCCTTATCATAATTTTTTTGTATGGCATATTTTTTTTTACTTTGTTTTGGTACGACGCTGAATAAAGTACAAAATTGCTGATAGATTTTTTAATATGGGAGAAGTAGTTTAGTGCAATAAGTTCTTGTTGTGTTTCGTTCGTTTAGACCGCTGCAGACATTTTTTTTGTAAAAAATATATTTTCTGTAAATATTATGTGAGTATAGACATCTAAACATTGATTGTTAGATTGACCATATATATATTATAAATAATGTTTGTATAAATTTTTTATGTATAATTCCAGTGGGTGGAGGTTGTAAAAAGGTTTGGAAAATGAAATGGTCACTCGGCACTGTGATAATCAGTTTGATTGATGTGCTATAGTTATCCAAAGATTTGTTGGTGGCTTCTATGTATATTAATACTTAAAATTTCAATGTTTTTCATATTAAATATTATTACTTTTATTTATTTATGAGGCTGTTTGTATTCTCTTTAAAATCAGCTTCACAATGTATCCCTAGCATAGGGCTAGGTAGGCAGAGAGCACCTAGTGTTACCACTCTGTACCCACTTTCTGCCGAATTTCTTTAAAGCATTGAGTGTTGGGTGGTGGATCTCATCACCAGAACAATGAAATGAAAATTACTAAATGATAAATCATTTCTCTGAGTGGAAATGGAACCTACAGTCATTGCTTTACAGTCACACCTGTCTCTTTATGATTATTATATTTTAATAATTTGTTTTTCCCACTATGATGAACAATGTGTGGTGTGGAGTTCTGCCATTCATCACACTATGTAAAAAAATGTGGAAAATGGGAAATTGATTGCCTTTATACTTGCTGGAAAATAAAGAACAGTCTTTTTCGTTTTTACTTTATGTATAATATATGTAAGAGCCATCAATAAGAAATAATATTTGTTGCACTGCAGAATTTTGTATGTAAATTAAATTAAAAACCATCAACACCTAATTAATATAGTTATGTAATATGTATATCGTGAATATTGTACAGTTTGTAATTTAGTTTTTTTTTTCATTAATTAACGGAAGTGCCTCTTTCCTCTCCTCTATGTATTATACTGTAAATGTCGCCAGCTTATTATGTAAGGCTGTATACATAGATACATTAGCTTATTTGTATATTGAAAGAAGTAATAAAGGCCACCTAACTATCTAACGTAAAAGCGACGGGTTATGGGTTTGGTTCCCATTTAGAGTTATAAATTGTACGTTTCCACACTCTGGTGACAAGACATAAAGTGGCATTGAGTGGTCTGCAACGATTGGGCGGTGTGTGAGGAATGGAGTGTCTTCACGCCGGATTCCCTCTGCTTAACCTGCTATTATATGTGAAATACAGCGTGTAATAAAAAAAAGTTTTTTTTTCAATAAATTAATGTGATAGTATTAAAGGGCGAGACCCAATAGGCCTAATATTTTTTTTTACAGAAGTAGTAATTAACTTTTTTGTAGGATAATATTTTTGTGTTAAAAATCTTTAATTTATTGCCAAATGTTGAATCATCTTGCATTATTGTATTTATAAGTTAGATTTTGTTACGGCGTCATTTTTTTCACTTAGTTTTTTATGGTAGTTTTTTTTTGGTAAATTCAGGCACAGGTGGGAGTGAAAGTTGTATTTTTGTTCTTTCTTTTTTCATTTTAAATTTTTTCTTTGGGCTGTTGTTGTCTGTGTGATTAAATGTTAAGAGGGTAAATTTTTCTGTAAAGTTAATATTTATTAATATATTATTTTATTGAAAATGAATAATCATCGCTCATTTTTTTTATAAAATATTTTAATTAATAGATTGGTATTGAACAATAATTGGTTAAAATATTAGTTAAGTTCACATCACAAAAGATGATTTGTGTAAGTGGCACTAAGTCTTTGATTATACATAAAACGTCACTCTGTGTATAAAAAACATTATTTCCTCATTTATATATGTTCTATTTCAAATAAACTTTTATATGTCAAATTTTTAATCTAATAATAGATTTTTCAAAAACTTGTACAGTTAAGCTTCAATTATCCTTTTGTATGTGTAAACAAATTTACTATACTACAGATGAACCTTGTAATTGTTTTTGATGAGTTATTCTAGTATTTTAATATTTCTTTTCCAATATCGCTTCACTTTCGATTACGCCTGAATTTATCAGATAATTTTTTTTTAATGTAAGTTCTGCTCCTGTAAGGTTATCAATGTTACTTGTTACTAATGTGTAGAAAATAAATATTGTAAATATAATATTAGGTAAGGAATTTGTAGCAGATGTTAACACAAAATATAATTTTGTGAAAAAATTGTGACATGTTTTTTTTTGTTTCCTTTCCTCTTTTGTTATATAACAGTTAATACTGTACTAGTATTATAAGGATAACGTTTGTTAGGTTGAACGCTGTATTCTCAGAAACTATTAATTTGAATTGAAAAATATTTTTGTGTCAGATAGTTCAGCTAAATTACATTTGGATATTAGCGGTAAAAATAACTAGTATAAAATTAGAATTTGTTTGGTTGAAAGCATTAATCTCAGGAACTACTGTCATGAATAGTTTTATTTTAAGTTTAGTTTAACGAGCAGGGCACATTACATTGTTTAATCTCAACTTAATTTAGCTTTATCCCTAGCGGAGTAGTCAGAGAGAACGCAGCGCCAAACGCTACGGTCTCTACATACCTCTTTCGCCTCGTCCACTGTCATCAACCTCTATTCATGGCCTCCGCGGTGTCCTCGTGCTTTTTATGTGACCTTCCTCCAGTATCTTTGATCTTACCACTCAGTTTCTCATCATAAATTATAATTGTTTAATCGTATCGAAGTACTTGCTGGATTTGTCGTACACAGTCAAGTATTTGTTATATTTGATTGCGCGGGTGATGCCACGCTTTGCCTCGTTACCAGAGCAAGGAAATGAAAATAAATAATTTATTTACTTGTTAGGTAAAACCACATTCAATTCTGTTACATACTTTAAAAATATAAATTATAAAAGTTTAGAATTATCTTACTGTATGCATAATTATGTACTTTTGTTTGTAAAGTTTTTGAGAACTTATCATTATAAGTTTAATTCATTAAGTGAATAGCGGAACTCAACGCTGCACTTTGCATTCATTTCTCCGCGTAGGAATCGCGTTGGATGTCGCGTTTACAATCGCACCCTTGTGGCCCTGCGCCACAAATGGCCACAATTCTACACTTAATGTGTAAAACTATATGAGTTTGATTCTCACTCGAGGAAATGAAATGTTAAATATTTTCATTTCTTCGCTCTAGTGTGGAGGCATAGCGCGACGTTGAGTTTCGTCATTCAACACGCAATGCCTCCAGAATTAACGCGGAAATTGGGGAGCGGAGTGTCTTGACACTAGGCTCCCTCTAGGCAGAAGGAGCCTGGTGTTCCTGCTACATGCGGGATACAGCGTGATGCTGATCATAGTTTAAACGTAGCAGGATGATGCACCTGCGTCTCTTGGAAATCATCCTAGGGTTCTGACACTCTTAGAGATTAGATGATTTAAAAAAAAAAAATCAAAAAAGCATTTATATTTGAAAATAAACAACAATATCATAAATGTGATGAGAAACAATCTAGCATATAAAAAAATACTACGTGTGTTAAATTAATAATCATTACAATTGTCTTTATAGTTTTTTATATTAACAATTGAACAATTTATAACTTTACTACTTATTTAGAAAACGTATAAAAATTTGAACGTAGCGGGACTCGAACCCGCGCCTCCTGGAAATCGACCAGGCGCTCTGACCACCGAGCCATACGTTAAAAATATTTTATAACTGCTTGCCCATATATGCATTCTTTCATTTATTGAACAGCCAATAATTAAAGCAAACTCCTTTGTGTGTATTTTTAAAACTTTTTTCTACATTTAGAAACGAAAAATACTTTCTTAAAAGACGTATAAGAGTTTCAGCGTAACTTGGATTTCAAAAGCGGCGGCTTAAAGCTCGTTACGTTTTTTTTTTTTTTTTTTTGGTTTATTTTTTGTTAGCAATATTTCTGGAGTGGAGCTTTCTTTATTCCTACCCCCGTGCTTATATATAAAATACATAAACAATTATCCGTCTGGTTATAAAAATTACGTAGTAAAATTGCGTGTGCTATTATTGAAATGATTATATCAATATGAATAATAACAATTCAACAATAACATTTTTTAATTTATTTTTTAATAACAAGTGCATAATACTATTTTATAGTTTATTTCATGCTTTTCGTTGATAATAAAATATTCTACATCTTTTATCTTTCAAATTGAATATTTAATAGAATATCTTTAACATTAGGATTCCTTCTGCCTACCTGGTGTGAAACTAAAAAGTATAGAATAACGTAATGTAAAGTATGGAAAAATAATGGAAGTATGGAATATGGGAACTTGGGAACCTAGTGCTTTGACACTCCGAACCATTAAGACATTTCCGTTCCCCTATTTTCGCCGAATTCTGGAGGCATTGCCTAGTGAGTAAATATTTGATTTCGTTGAGTGGAAGTCAAGCCCATAGCCAGTCGCGTTTACAGTCTAATTAACTAATTTATTAAATTTAAATTATAAAAAACGTCATTAAAAAGATAAACACTTTATTTAGAAACAAAATCACACAACAATGATATATGTAAGTAAACTTTAGTATGATAGTAACAATATATATATATTTTTTGATATCGCTGGGAAATGCATTTACGCAGACCGCTCATTCGGAAGGACAGAGCCTCATGGATGAGCGGTACTGTGGGACTCACCGGTGAATCCGGTCCTACCCACTAAAACCCAGCGGAAACCCTCTCCACCAAGATGAGACGCCGCAGGATCGCTCGCGCATACTACTACGACGCCTCAGTGAAAGGATATATTATTTATCATTAAGTAATTAAAACACCTATTTATTTTCTTTAATGTATTTTGTAATATTATAATTTATATACATTGCTCATCTAAAATAACCCTTAATCTAATATTAATAATTATTATAAAATGAAAGTTAGGCCAAAATATAGAATTTATCAAAACTGAGATCTATAATAAAAAAATAATTTATAAAGATAATTATTAATATTTACAAAACACAATTATACTAATATCTTAAAAACAAGCTAATTTCCATTTAAGTTTAATTTACTAAATAAATCACAACCAATACATTATATTTGAATATTTAAGGGGGCAGGTGGCACCTGCACAACTCGTCTATCAATGTGCACTCTATTCCGCATAAGTCTCAAGCTTGACTCTGTAACTTTTGTACACCCTCGGACCAACAAGCCTTCTAACTCATTACAGTGTAATGCGAGAGCTCTGTAAATAATTCAAAATATAGATAAGAATTAGAGATCTATGGCTATGTTTATACAAAATCTACATAGATTGGAGCCTTTGTGTCATTCTGATGGATAGACTATATTACTACAGTTTCATCAAAATCCTTTCAGTAGGTTTGTGGGTTGATCCCCACTCGTGGAAATGAAATATTTATTTAAATTTATATTTAAATTTCATGGCTCGGGTGTTGAGGCAAAGCTCGGCATTGAGTTCCGCCACTTAACATGTAATGTCTCCAGATTTTGAAGTAGAGAATTACAGATTAAATATTTATTTATTAACAACTGGTGAGATGAGATTTTGGTATAAATATATATCTAAAACAACAATTTTAAGTTTCCTACTTTTAGCTCAAAAAAATAATATAAGAGAAAACACTTACATTATGCCTTTATCAGTAATTTCACTACAACCACCCAAATTCAACAGTTTTAATGAGGAACTGTATTTAGACAAAGTGAACAAGCATTTGTCTGTAATTTGCAAATTACCCTCTAAGTTTAAAATTTTCAAATGCCTGAATTTTTTAATAAATATAAGTATACAGTTTTCTGAGATCGCTGCACAATATGCTAAATCAACATCTTCAAGTTGACTCTGATGAAGAGTTAATGCTTCCATAGCTCCTGTGGTCAGCCAAGAACATTTAGACAGTTTTAGTACTTGCAAATTATTGCAGTAAAGAATAACTGGCTGTAAACATTTTGCTGTCAATTCTTTGCAATGGCTTAAATTCAAATGTACAAGGTCTGGATTATTTCTTAATAGTGGAACGAGATCCATATCATTTAAATTGGCACACCGGCTCAAATTCAATATTTTTAGTTTTTTACATGACAATGCTAGTACCTGAAATTGAATAAATAGAGTGAATAAGATTTAAACACAATAAAATACCATATATTACGTCGTATAAAACACTTTACGTTGAACGCATGCGGCGAAAATCCTTTATTCATCAGTTTCAAGGATTTTAACTTTGCAAAATACATATTTATTATTTGGAGGCACGTTTTAGAAACACAGCGAAAAGTAAAACATTCGCGGATAGTAAGGTAGGGTATAATTTTAGACACCAGTATATCTTCCCAGTATAAATCAAGAATATGGGTGTTTCTTTTCATAGTCATGATTGTTATTTATAAATAAAACTATGCAAAAGGTAAATAAAATAGCAGACTGTTTACTTCATTTATAATACAAAACTGACAGAAAAGCAGGTTAGCCATCTGTTGAACTGATACAAAACAAAACTTATATGAAAATCAATATTGAAACGATTCGACTTATCGAGCATATATTTTTAAATCGATATCTAAAATAATAATAACACTATTTTATAGAAAATTATTTTTTGAAGCTAATATTATGTGCTATAAAAAATACTATTATAAATCTTTCATTTATTTTTTATGTAATGCTTATGAATATTAGTATTAAAAAAGAATAAAAGGAATATCACTTATCACATCAGCGATGTGATAAATGATGACGAGTGCGAATGAATTATTTTATCTATTTATTAGATTTGATGGTTGATAGAGATCTGGATGTTGATTATGTGACTGAGATCAAGCGATTTACCGGGCGGCCGAGTCGCTTTTTCTGTTGGAGTACCAGGAGGGCGAGTGAGGATGTTAAGGTGTATATGTGCTGTTATCCTCTCGATTGGTTAGTGCAGCGGTAGAATATCTCCAAAGTATGAGATACGCGTGAAGCTGAAAATATGTTATATCACTAGCAGCTAAAAAAATGTCATTATACTACACTTATACCTCATCTAAGCTTATGTTTTTTTTATAGAAAAGACGTCAAGGTAAACGAGTGTACGGGTCATCTGATGGTAAGTGGTCACCGCCGCCCACGATCCTGTGCAACACCAGAGGCTACAGGTGCGATACCGACCTCTGAGGCGGAGATAGGCGCGCTTTTTAAAGGTATGTCCATAGTAGCCCAGAGATGAGATCAGGACATGAGTACATTATACGAGGCCGAAGCTAGGCTCTTTACAGGGCTAATTGGTATTTTGGCGTGAAGTATCGTCTCGCTCTGTCGACGAGCCCCACCGTTTCTTTGAGGCCAATTTGGATTATTACGATACTGGCAGTCACTCGAAATATTTAGGTCCAATATGCTAATACAGAATGCAGCGATACGACATTTTTGTTTTTTTTGGCGGTTAACGTTGTGTCTTGAATTGAACCAAGTCCTTTCACCTCAAGAGGAACCATTCCCAAGAAACAAAGAAAAGCTTGCGGTAAAATGTAATAAATATTTACATAAACTATAGCATATATCAATTATCAAATAACTATATATTTCAATTAGTAAATTACAGGTCCTCAATTTTTTTTTCCTTATAGACCCCTTTCAAAATTTAGCTGATTCGGACCCAGATATATTTCTACCATATTCCTAAAACTTGAAAAGCAATGGTATCGAAAATCCCCATTTTTTGTCACGCCAACGTGGATCTTTCGTGGATCCCTGAGAGTCCCCTTGGACCACTTTAGGAACTAAGACAATAAGATTTTTGAATATAGCAGAATTTGATTATGCATTTTTGAATTCCGTCCAAACTCTATATGAGAAATTGAGCTATTAGTTTCCGTATCGAGCGTATCATAATGTGTTACATTATTTAAAAAAAAAATCAGCTTCACGCTGTATCCCGCACACAGTAGGGTAGGCAGAGGGAATCTCGTGTTAAGACTTAATTTGTAACTTCTTATTTATAACTACTCATCATAATTTACTTATGAGGTGGTAGTAGCTTTATGCTTACCATATGATTAAAAATTGCTTGCAAAAGTCTAAAAGAATCAAGAATGTTGAATTGAATTAACAAAATTCAAATAGTACTGGAAGCATTTATAATTTCTATTTTAATAACTAGTTGAATGTTGATCAAGACTGAGAACCATTAATCAAGTATTACTTGAGACCAATCACTGCGCTAGCAGCGGTACAAACGTGCGACTGTAAACGCGACAGGGTTCGTTCGATTCCCACTCAAGGACTATTATTTCATTAATAATAATATTTTCATTTCCTCTCTCTCCTCACTTTTCGCCGAATTCTTGCGCTTTGCTTCGTTACCAGAGCGAAGATATGAAAATATGTAGTATGCCATTTCCTCGAGTAAGAATCGAACCCACAACCTGTTATGTTTGCGCACACTGGTGCCCCTATATGGCTACCTCATTTCATCTATTTTTTTAATTAAATCAAAATCAGCTTCACGCTGTATCCCGCATACAGCAGGGAAGGTAGAGGCAACCACAGTCCGTTGCCCACTTTCCGCCGAATTTTGGAGGCATTGCGTGTTGAGTTGCGGAACTCAGCACCGCGCTTTATCTCGACACCAAAGTGAAGTAATGAAAATATAAATTTAACTAAATATTTCATTTCCTCTAATGGAGATCTAATACATAACCAGTCGCGTTTACAGGCACACTTTAGGCCTCTGCGCAACCACTTGCCTTATATAGTTATTATTTACGTAAAACTACTTAATATATATCAGAGCGCAGTTTATAATAACACAAAATTAGAAAAAAATGACAGAGATCAGTATTTAATCGTCTAAAATTATGAGTTATACATTGTATGGGGACTTGTCGACCTTGCATTGATAGTTGATATGTTCGAGGCTCAGAGTTGATTTTTCATTGAAAAGAGTAACACATGTTTATTTTTAATGTGAGTTTTATTTATTTTTGTTTTATATTAAATAAGTATTTTTTTATATTTATATAAAAATATAAGACGAAAGCAATTTAATTGAAGATAAATAAAGGAATATGTCGTAGTGTCAAATTGTAATTCTTTGTGGTTATAGTAAAAAAGAGATGTCAGTAGGTATGTAGGTGGCTAATACGAGATTTTTTAATAACAATCGTCATTTTATGAAAAAAAAATAGGTGTTTTTTGAATACAGGATCTGAAGCCGCTATTTTTGTATACTGTTCAAGTGCTTTATTATTAATCTACATAAACCTCTGTAGATTTTTTTAAACACTTTAGGTATCGAATTAATATTTTTATATGTATATGTTGTTCAACGATACAAAACCGTTCTATGTGTTAAAATGTAATATAAATAGCTTTTACCCCAGTTCTTTTTGTTTGAATTGAAAAAAAATATTTAAATACACAATAACCATTAAAAAGTAAGTGATAAAATAAAATAGAAATTAGTTTAAGAAACTGTAAGCCCGGTTTTTAAGTTTTATAATAACAATAGAAAGTTAATTATAATAATTATTTTTTGTTCACGTACTATCCCGCAGCACATAAATACAAAATATAACATTTTCTCGAGTCAGAATCCAACCGACTACGTGTGGCGTTTACAGTCGCACGCTTGTACTCTTACACCACGACTGGCCTGTGGCCTGTAAGTATAATGATTTAATAAAATAACTATAATGGCTATTATGTTAATTTTAGATGTACACTGTGATATTAGTTATTTTGTTGGCTATTCACTTTTTTTTATGGATCTTGTTTTGGAAGGCGCGACGTAACTTCAAGAACTTGCCTTCTTATTCTCAGTTACCGTTTTTGGGTTCCATACATTGGTTCATTGGAGGTGGCAATAGTAAGATATATATAATATAAATTTTTTATAACTATTTATATAACTATTTATATTTATAATTAATTTAGGCCTCTTAATAGACATTTTTATATTTTTTTTTCACTGATCCAGTGATATACAGTCGATTGAAAGAAATTTCAAAAATAATGGATGAGACGTCTCTGCCGTTCATTGTTTGGATTGGCCCGAGACCTTTGATGTGTAAGTAGCTATAAATAATCAGATATGATTTATTAACGACAATTAACAGTTGTATCTCTATAAGTACAATTTTTCCGTTGTCGAGTGACGGACAGACAAAGCATTGATGAAACTCCTTTGAAAGTTGAAATTTGTAGATAACTTTAGAGTTAGAGTTTTTTTGATATTCCTACGCAAGTGGGAAAGGATTTTTTTTTAAACGAAACTGACTGTGTGTGCACATTTTTGGAACCCTGACGTTCCTGTCTGCTTGCCGTTTCGCTTCGTAGAGGTGTAGTCATCATCCTTTTACCATTTGATACAATCAAACAACCTCCAATGATTTCATAGTTGACTCTTGTACTGTCCTCGAATACATATATAATATGAGCTGTATCTTATTTTATTGTGTGGAGACTTAAAAATGTTTAGCAGAAAGTATCCATTCAATACTAATCAGCTTAAATAATGGCAAGAGGCCAGTCATGGCGCAGTGGCACGAAGTGTGACTGTAAAACCGACTGGTTGTG
>DWAO01001088.1:0-20637 GCA_018230605.1 Heliconius congener | reverse complement strand
AAATATTAATTTAAGTAAATATTTCATCTCCTCGAGTGGGGATCGAACCCACAACGTGTCGGTTTTACAGTCACACTTCGTGTCGCTGCGCCACGACTGGCCTCTAATCCTCTAATTATTTTGATTATGTAGATAAGAGTAGACTAATATTATAAAGCTGAAGAGTTTGTTTTGTTAAGCACTCTAATCTCTTGTACTATTTTTTTTACGTTTTTTTTTTCCATTTTCTTCGTCTGGTATCAAACGTGAAGTTACTTTTAGGTAAAGCGAAAAATTGAGTGCAATGCAATCTTTATGTTTTTGTTTTTTTTTTTGAGGGAATGTGTGAACCTAGTTTTAAGATACTCTGTTCTAATTGACTATTTCCAACTTTTCGCCGAATTCCCGCCATTCCAATCTAAGAAAAAAAAACAGCGTCATTATTTTTTTCGCAGAGTTGCTAGAGAAAATCTAGTGTTAAAACACTCTGTTTCTCAGTCTCCTCTCAATTTTCGAGATATTAAGCGTTAAGTGATGGCAAAATCAAAATTACAAGTCAACTCATAACCATTTCAAGGCCACCCAAAACTTCTGCCCTTAGTATCTCCATAAAACCATCCAGCACACCTGGGAGAATACGATCACTATGTAATTTATGTACATGTCAAACTTGTATAGAAACTTATAATTGCTTTCGCACTGTCTCAGATAACTGACGACAGGTGACTTGGGGGAACCTAATGACTTCCTCGCGTATAAACGGAAATTGGCTTAAACTTTAACATGCGTGCCCAAAGTTGAGCAATAACATTATTGTCTTATTCATTTATTTTGTTATGTAAATTTTGTGCTTATTTTTGCTTAATTTCCAACTGTCTTAACAAAGGAGCAGGAGGTGTTTGAAAATATAATTTAATATATATGTCAGGTTTTAGCTACGAGTGTATCCGGTTTAGATAAATTAACTATCCAACACAAATATTTTTTTCAATTCGAAGTAATAGTTCCTGAGATTAGAGCTTTTAACTAAATAAACTCTTAAAGTTATTACAGTGCAGATAGTTTAGATAAAATCGTGGTACAGTAGGACACATTGAACCGTGGCTGGATGAAGCCATAAGTGGGCCAAGTAGAATAAACTATAAAATTATATGATTATATTTTGTGGCTATATAATAAAAATTTCGTTTTTTATACATATAAAATAAAATCCTCTACTGAGTGATTTACAGACAACACACAGCCAAAATTAGTGGCACCTGGCGTAGAACACTGAGTATATAAGTTCGACAACGGTTACGGGCAGCACTAGTTTATTGTTAAAAAAATATGATATTAATTGTATACAGGTACTGGTGGTTTGAAACCAGTTATAGTGCAGGGGCACCAGAGTGCGACTGTAAGCGTGACGGGTTGTGAGTGCGATTCCCACTCGAGTCTCCAGAATTCGACGTAAAGTGGGGAGCAGTAGCGTCTTAGAAGGAACGGAGTGCCTTAACACTAGGTTTCCAGGTATTCTCTGTCTACCTTCCGATTTGCGGTATATATATTCAGCAAAAAAAATATACAGCTACAGCTACGTAAATTCAACTTATATTGTCAAAAACAAACAAAACGCTTACAAAGCAAAAAAATATAGTTTTCAAAAACGATTAATCTAGCCGATTGAAACATAAAATGAACGAACCTGAAAAGCTGTGTCATCACAGTAATGAATACGGATAAAGCGTATCCGGCGGATGCGATCGAAATTAAATTCCCGGGTTACATAGATGTGATATCGTGTCGCAATCCTGGCTCCACGGTGATGCTAAAAACTGGAGTAAGGCTGTATAAGGCTATATAGGGTGTGCTGTAGGAAATGTAGGAGAGATTGCAAATGGCTTTGATGATGAGTTTCAATTGTTGGATTTTGAGCTATTGACTTGAATGGTGAGAAAGGATGATTTAGTATTTAAGATGGTGTGTTCTTCACCTTTCGCCTAATATTTAGAAAATATTATTTTTACGTTGAGCAAGTAAGTGAAGTGTGAAGAAGTGTGTGAAGAATCACTCAATACGCAATATATTGAATTTTCACATTTTTTTTTATATTATAAAATATCATATAACATCCAAATCATAGCGCAGAAGCACAAGTTTTTGACTGTAAACACGACGATTGTGGTTTAAATTTCCTTAGCAGGATGAAATAATTAATATTTTCAATTGCTCGCTCTGGTTGTGCGGCGTTGAGTTGCGTTACTTAAACGCAATGTGTCCAGGATTTGTCGGTAAGTGTTTAACGGTTCTTCCATTCCTCAATTTTCTTAAAAGGTGTGTAACAGAGATACATTAGGTCTTATCTGTCCACCCCGAATAAAACCTAAGATGTAACTGGAACATATAAAAATATAAATAGCCAAAAAAAAAAGCCAAAATTCCTAAGTTCACTCGGAAATGAAAAGTCAACGAAGCAAATTTGCAAAAATTGCCCCGGGACCGCGCGTCGTCGTCGTCGACGGTAGATGCACACATTTTTACAAATTGCTAACGCTACCCTAAAATTAATATGGGAATTTCTGAATTTTGTTGTTTTCTTCGAATCACTTTTATTTGTGGCTCCGGTTTGTGCTTTTTACGAGCCTGTACCTCAAATTTGTTAAGGTTTATCTTTATTTTAGTACTTTTAGTTGGTTTCTTTAATAGATTTCTTTGGGGTTTTTGCATATAATAAACAAAGGCAAGTAAATATTATTATTATTTTTAAGCATTTTTAAAGTGTTGACGGATTCAAATCCAGCTACGTTCAAATTTTTATACGCTTTCTTAATAAGTAAATATTATTATTATTGGGTTTCGCACTTTTGATATATTACCGCCATGCTTGTTTTGCCAGAAAGTGACAATTGAAATATAAGTTCATAAATATATAAATATTGAGTAAATCATAACACAGGTTCAAATTCCATAAAAGTAAAAAGCTTTTACTTCAAACCTTTTGGTATAATGTATATTATGATTAAACCATGTAAAATACAAAGGAGAAAAGATTTTTTTTTACTAATTAGTTAGTAAAGTAATGTCAAGCTTTCTCCGTCGTAGTAAGGTAGACATAGATGAAACTAGTGAAGGGTAAAGGAGAACGGAGTGTCATAACACTCCGTTCTCCTTTTCCCTTCAGGCTTAAAGAAATTGCAAAACAACGCCGAAGTACAGTGTTGGAAAAATAATATAGAGTAAGAGATAATCTTCTATGAGTTCAGAGTGAAAAACAGCTTATAAATAATTCAAGTGCCTCGTTAAAATAACGACACCACTCATCGCGAGCGGACGATCCCGAATTGAAACAAATAACACTGATTGGGAAAATTTATTATGATTTTATTGATATAGCTATTTTTCAAAACGGAACTGTGTACCATAAAGAAGTTTTTTTCACTTCCATTTTGTCTGGATACTTAGTGATCAAACACTTTATTTTTCTCTCTCTCAGTCTGCTTAATTTAATCATACATACTTTCCATATATATATTATATGCAAATATTTTTTTGTGCCTTAATTTTATATCATTTTTGAATATGATATTTGTCTAAAATGTGCCGAAGACCGAATATAAGGATGTGTCCTATCTATATTTTAGATATCACAAAAAATATCTAAGAAATAAATAACATAGGGTAGTGTGCGGGATATAGCGTGAAGCTAATTTTAAATTTTTTTTTTTTTAAATAAATAGGACATATCCATATGTTAAGGTTTTACGAAAATAAAAATCATTCTTTCCTCCAATTGGAAATCGAACCTACAACCACTCGCTTACAGGTCCCACTGTGTATTATAAATAATAATAATAATCCTGGTTGAAGCGTCACAGCATAATTGAGTCATATACCTATACTCTAAGGAGTCTTTACTTTTTGGACCTATGTTTGTGTACTGTCTTAGTAAAACCGGCTGGTTTTTTTTATTTCCGAATTCTTAAAGAGAAATTTAAATCAAAATAATAATAGTAATCAAAATTTACTAGTAGAGAATAAATACGCTGTATTTCGCACATAGCAAGGTAGTATTAAGACATTCCGTTCCCATTAAGACACTCCCATTCCTCACTTTCTGCGGAATTCTGAGGGAATTGCATGTTGAGTGGCGGAACTCAACGCCGCGCTTTGCCTTGTTACCAGAGCCACAAAAAAATATATATATTTCTCCGAGCGGGAATCGAAATCACAACCTATCGTGCTTATAGTGTCACACTTGTGCCCCTGCGCCGCGACTGGCCTCCATAAAAACATTATATTTAACAAAAACAAACTGAATAAACAATGCACCGTAGAGTTGCAACAGCAGTGTCGAATCATAAGTTTAGTTAATATTCTGTATGATCCTCTTAGCTGTAATCGGGTTGTGGACAAAGCGTTGCCTGTTGTTACTGTGGAGCTTTTAGTACTGTATAGCATAGATTTAATTTTCATATGTAGAGAGTATACTGTATATGAAAAAGAGGAAAGAAACTTTTAAAAAAAAATCTGCATTTGTTATATAGAGGTCAATCATGCTTCAGGAGCACAAGCGCATTGGTGTCGAGGTAAAGCGCGGCGTTGATTTCCGCTACTCAACATCCATTATGTCCAGAAATCGACTGTCTTAGCACTTGGTTCCATCTGCCTAACCTTCAAGTGAGGGTAATCGCTATTTCCTTTTTTTGTATTGTAACTCCAACATGCATTGCCTCGGAAATCAAGGGTGCGTTGGCAATGGAGTATTCAGGTACTAGGTTCCCATTGCCTATCTTGTTATAAGTGAGATGCAAAGTGTAACCCTACGTCGAACTTTGTTGTGTTACAGAGGCTAAATTTATATTTAAATATGGTCAAACTAATTGAATAGTGAACGTTTACGTTAAACGTCTATTTTACACTTGACTTATTTTTATCTATTTCACAAACATATTTACCTATATGTAATTTGAATTAACAGAGCCTAAATCGAACTTCGTCACTTACATTTCATAAACAACTTAAGTTTTCGAAGGAAAGTAGAGTAGTCTTAATGGGAACGTAATGTCTTAAAACTAGGTTCCCAAGTTTCCTCTGCCTACCCTCCTATGTACGAGATACATAGTGAAGTTAAAAAAATCACTTGTCCTTTTAAAATATAGTAGTATACTAACGCTTTACTTAACTATAAAGGATAAGTACATTTATGTGAAACTAAAGGGATTGTCAAGCAAAATGTAACAGAATTTAGGTATGGACGACAAACGCATCGATGTTTGCCCCATCTATTATGAATGCTAAGCGATTCAATCTAAATGTGTATTTCGTTAATATATGTAGGTATGGTTACATTATTTGCAGTTAATTCTGAACCATTAGGTTCCCTCTGCCTACTCTGTTATGTGTGGGATAAAGCTTAAAATAGTTTTTTTAACATAATGAACAAACGTGCCTGTATTTAAAAGTTGCTTCGATTTTCTTCGTTGGTCAACATATAATGTTTTGAAAATTTAGCGAGAAGAGAGGAACGGAGTGTCTGGGCATTAAGTTGGCATACACCAAATATGCGGAATATAGCCTAAGCAAAAACCCAAATAAAATCTATTTATATTAATTATCATCTTAAAGCACTCAATTACGACCACGTTGTTACAAAACTAAATGTTTTTACAAAATCATTGTCGTTTTATGTTCCGTCGTTCGTCGGTCGACTAAAGCGGCAGCTAATGGCGTTTATCCCCGACCGAGCCCAAATGTACAATATCAATACATATTTCAGACTGAAAATTAACACCCCATTATTCTTTGTAAATGGTTGTCAGAAAATATCTTTTCATGACGGCTTAAATGTATTTATTAGTATGTCAAATTATATCTTGCCAGGTTTACCTACGGGTTGGTCTGTATAAATCAGCTTCACGCTGTATCCCGCAAACAGCAGGGTAGGCAGAGAGAACCTATTGTTAAGACACTCCGTTCCCCACTTTCCGCCGAGTTCTGGAGGCATTGCATGTTGAGTGGCGGAACTCAACGCTTTGCCTCGACACCAGAGCGAAGAAATGAAAATATAAATGTATATAAATATTTCATTTCCTCGAGTGGGGATCGAACCCGCAACTAGTCGATTTTACAGTCACACTTTGTGCCCCTGCGCCACGACTGTATAGTTATATGAGTACGTAAAATATAAACACATACATTTACACATTCAATCACGGTGTATTTACCACATAGTAGGGTGAGTACAAAGGACCTACTGTAAAGATATCTCATTTACTAGATTAAATTTTTATAGTTTTACTAACAATTTCTTAATAATTATAAAAGTAGTTAAAATAGATTATAAGAGTTATAAATTACTAAACATGCGAACACTACTACGTACACTCTTCATTAAAATAGATATTTGAATTTTATACAAGGATCCCAAGGATAGAAATAGGGCCTTCCGGAGGACATGTCCACAAAGAGATTGAAAATGGTGGATGAGAGGAAGAGGTATGAAGAGATCCGCAGCGCTTGCCTTTTTTTGGTGCTGGCTACTTCAGGTATAAGGAGTGAAGCTATAAAACAATATTCAAGAATATTCATGAAAACCTCTCGTCCAGTCGATCCAACGTGGACCATTAGATACGATGTTTTACACAAAATTCCAGCTAACAGCCCATCACTCTTCTATACGTATATTGTTGTCAAAAAAGCGCTTTTCCATTAAACAACGTTTCAGTACAACATGTGAGGTTGAAACGTTATTTGCTATATGATAAATGACAATTATTTTAAGTATGAGTCTCGTGAGAGCATTAATCATGTCAGCATCGTGACTTGAACTTACTGGTTGGTGCCAATTTCTATTGTGAGTGTATAAGAAATCTATTAAGTTTATATAATATGTATATGGTATAGTGGTGCCGTGGTTCTCCGAAAAGTAGGCTAGCTAAACAGAGAGAATTTAGTGTCCAAATCTTCCGTTCTCCACTTTTCAAAGATACATTGCGTGTTGAGTGTCCGAACTATATGCCACGATTTCTCTTATCAGAGCGGGAAAATGGACATACTAAGTATCAAGTCCATACCCTTCACCTTTTCCAATCAGACGTTGATCTACGATGGCCTCGCAAATTGTAAAAAAAAAAACAATTTAAACAACTAATATATTTGTAACTTGAAACGTAGAAAAACTCACGTTCCAAGATGTTAGATAGTAGTACAGCATTTATCACTGTCTTGACAGGACAAGTTGAGACGCAACTTCCTCCGACTACGCAGAGCACATATAAAGAACTAGAACTTGTGCAATATTCCTTACAATGTGTGACAGATTGAGTTACTTATTTTAAATGTGCATGTCTTTTTGGGAGTCTAGGAATGTTCCTTTTGATTTTTTTGCTGGCTTTCCTTATTTCTATTTAAGTGATATTTCTATCTACATAATAACTTGTTGCATGTGATGCTTTTGGATTTTGGATTTTAAGGAGACAATCCTAGTAGTGTGGCTATTTCTTGTTTTAAATACAGAAACGTACACATAATGTATGCTGAGTTATTAAATCTAAATTATACCACATAATATGCTGGTGGTATAAATAAAATAACAAATATATTATTGTAAATATTGTTCTTCTTTTTCTTTGTTAAATATGATAATCTAAAGGGTTGATAGAGGGAACCTGAGAATCTAGTATTAAGACACTTTGTTCCCATTTAAACGTGACATTTGAGTGACGAAACTCAACGCCACACCTTTCCTCGTTACTCATTTCCTCGAATGGGAATCGAACTCACAAGCTGTCGAGTTGACAGCCGCATCTTTGGCCCCCGCGACGAGACTAATGTCAAATTCATTTAATCAATATTTAATTGCATCTAAATACATTCTACTTTATTATTAAAGCATTCTGTTAATTCCATTATAGTTCATTCTAAATTACAACCTGTTTACTATGAATACTAATTGAACCCGAGTGCAACTTTGTGCTCTAACTCTAAACTATATTTGTCGAAACAAGTGCACTGCTCAAACCTGGGTGTTAACAAACTAGCTTTTGTACCTCCTAGAGTTGTAAAACGGCGTGGATGGCGTGTTACGTATTTTATTTGAAATAATAATTAAATTGAGTGTTGAAATAAAAAAAACAAATAAGAACAAAATGTGTTTTAATGGGATTTATTATTTCAATTTTACGATTTATATTATAAAAGAAGAGTAGATAGAGATAATCTAGTAGTACTTGTTGAGTAGTGCAAGTCAACGCTGTACATTCTCCAGCAGAGTGGGAGAAAATAAAAATAATTTATGATTTCAAAAGGAGGTAGAACCCACAAATACTGCGCCACGATGGCGTCAATTCATTTATTAATTGTGTTATTTTGTAGGATAGGAAGGCCAAATGTGATCGACTTCCTAATACATTCCCTCCGGGGGTCCTCTTGTTTTTTATGTGACCTTCTTCCGGTACCTCTCATAGGTATTATGTTCTCAAAGGTTAACCGAGGTCTCCCCCTGCCTCACATACCACTCAGTACTTGATTGATTGATTGATACAGTGATTGATTGATTGATCTATGACCAACATTTTTCACCATCATTTCGAAAAAAAATAATACAAACAAAATAATAAAATAATAATTAAAAAAAAACAAATCAAGATTACGCGATCTCGAAACGAATCTCCTTACAAAGTCAGTACAATATTTAATTAGACAAACTGGATCTTTGTGATATTTTAATTTCCTTGGGCTCAAATTTATTTGTGAAGCAACAGACAGCGTTTAGGAAATAAAATAGCTGGGTGGCGTATACACGCGTTGTTTTAATTGAATAGCGTCTTGTCACGTCTTTACCTCTTACTTTAGTTTATTCTCGATGCCCATATTCTGGAGTGTTGTTAACCGACTTGAAAATAAAAGGTTATCAATTTGACATGAATGTATGTTCATGTATAATGTTGTTGTTATTGGATAATATTTGTGTGTGTTTTGAAGAAGTGATTTTCAAGCACATTTGCTATTTTCGTGAGTGTATGTACGTTTGTATGTTTGTTTATAGATTTCTCAGAAATTTTGCTTTTTTGATTAAAATAAGGCTTATTCTAACATGGACATGGAAACATTTCGAGTTTCATTAAAATTGATTGTGTACTTTCATAAGTACATCGGCGCATTTCTAGAATATCTCCTATATTATGGAGTACTTATATATGTGCCAAAAATTTAATATTATATTTAGGGGAAACGGAAAAAATTTTTTTTTTCATATTTCTACATTATTGTGATAGCCACAAATAGAGATCGTTAAATTGACAAAAACTATAGTACGATTCAACAATTGTACTACTGTTTCTGTCAATTTAAAGATATATAAGCATTTTTTACATATGAGGCAGATAGCCTGGTGTGTTCATACAATGTAACTTTATGACTTGACACTGGTTCCTCATTTCAGTTTTTCCGATAATAGAGTATAAAGATGTACTTTGCAGTGTATAAATATAGTGTAACCCAATCGATAGATCAACAGTGATCTATGGATAGAGTATCTCAATATCTATCCATTTCATAATTTTTCAGTGGTTCAGCATATATTTGCGAATCTATGATTTCTTCCAAAGAAACGAATCAACACCCTAAACATAGAACTCTTGAGAGAGTTTCAAACTTGCAACTATCACCACACCAAGGCCACTACGATGGATCATTCTACTCATCCATAATGTCAAAAACAAAAGCATAAATCAATTTTAACAATGTTATAAAACCAATGTAATTGGGTAAACGTATCCGCGCGCACAAACGATATTACCATCCACCTCGCCCGTAATTATACGTAATCAGTTGTAATCGAGCGTGGCTAATGAGTTCCTGAGCGCTATATAATTTGCCTTGTAATAATGCTTTATATGCAGAACGAGTCTACTAATTTTTAGTAGATTCGTATTAAAATTTGGTATGTTGGTTTGATTCTGATTGTTGTAGTTTGGTTTATTTTTTAGTTCCTAATTGCTTGTTCATAATACAAATATATAAAAATATTTTTTTTTTGTAGATTTTTAAATAAATTCCTTTTTTAGAAAAGAATAAAATATAAAACGTACAGGTATTTGAATCCACGCTTCTTGGAAACCGTCCAAGCGCTCTGACCACTAAGCCATACGTTAAACGTATGGCTTCTAAAAAAGTATTTTCTCTTCCTTAGTATAGAATAATACTTTAAAAAAGTCAATTTTGTTAATATAAATTTTCATTTCGTTTACGTATCGTTCATATAGACTATCAATCTATTATTAATAATGCAAATAATTGAATCAAATCTAAGTCCCAATCAACTAACATCCCAGTCCAATTCCAAATATAAGTAATTTGAATCACAACGAAAACGGAGGAGGCTTTAGGACAAACTTTAGTTGGGCTTAAAAATAAAATTGTCCTCGCAAATCTGAGGGTGTCAGTAAATTTATGCAGCGGCTCCACGATAAGGGTCTTGGATTATCTCGCTCTTGACAAATGTCGGTCTATGACAGTTACATACTTGTACATTAAACACATGTGGCACTAAAATGTATATTGTTATAAGTTTTGATATAACATAGATAATATATTAATCTTTTTGTCAGTAACCAAAATTATTCGATAGAGGTTCAAGCTGCATCCCACATACAATAGGGTAGGCAGAGGAAGACATTGTGTTAGGACACTCCGCTTTCCATTTTCCGCCCAATTCGAGATACGAACGTTGAGCGGCGGAATTAAATGGCACAGATTGCCTCAACATCATTTACAAGTAATGGTAATAGAAAATAACTCATTCCTCCGAGTTGAAGTCGAACCCACAACTGTCGCGTCTACTGCTGCTGCGCCACAACAATTTTAAACGATATTGTTATAACAACTGCATGTGTTATAATGAGAATCTCGAATTCGAAATTACTGTTATTGTATGAAATTAGATTAAAGCAGAAACAGCGTAAGAACCTTAATTCTATAAACAAATATTTTGTTTTGGACCAAGAATAGAACAATTGAGACAACAAAATAAGACACTTAAGATGGTCTCACAAACTAAAAATCTACCTTTGAATAAGCATTACCATTATAAAAATTTGTCATTAAATCTTCTTTCTGTAACTAAAATAAAGAAAAATCCTCTAAATTTCTGAACAGCACATACTGGTAGTAGGTAACGCAAAACGTTGGAAAAAATGCAGACAAATACGTTAAAAATAACTAAAGCAAAAGGGAAATTAAAAATCCCGAGGATATCTACCCTAATTAAACACTTAGAGCGGAAAGATAAATATTCTACTCTACGTAGAGCTCTATGAGAATTGAATTTTTAAAAGTGTACGTAGTTTTACGTTGCCGTATATACGTTTCGTTTGTTAGTTCTGGACTAAAAAGAAAGTCACTTAAATCTAAATTCGTTCTTCATATAACTTTCAGAAAATATGGTCGAGTTTAGTGGAAATTTTTGAAATATATTACATTCTTTATGAATGCAGCAGCTAAATATTCTTTTAGAATTTTTAAAAGTGTTGTTTACTCACTGTGGGTCATAAGCATATTAAATATTTCTTTTACACGTTTCGCTTAGTTTGTCGATATATATGTAGATACTGGTTCTAATTCTGGTACATAAGATTTATACAATCTTACTATTTTGTTAGAATGACTATAATATCTTAAAAAAGAAAATGAAAAATTTAATAATAAATATTGAATCATCATTTAAATACTGCCGTCCCCGAGAACAAAATAATAACCGACAAGATATTGTTGTTATATGATATTTTAATTTTATATAAATCAGTACATATATTTTTGTATTTTAACTATTTTTTTGTATTTTAACGTCATTAACTTAAAAGTTGTTAAGTGTTAAAATTATACTGATAGCTTACTGTACTCCATACGGTTGCGAAAAGAAAAGTTGGAAGTGATATTAAATAAAAAATAATTTAAAATTCTACTATGAAAAAAAAAACCGATTACTATATTTAATTGAAATTGAAATATTCCCAAATAACAATACGTTAAAAATTACAGGCTTTTTTCAGTTCAGTTCAGTTTAATGAGAGGTAAATGTTAAGATGCTATTATTGCTATAAGATTCAACTTAATAACCTATATAATAGAATTGTAATACAATATAACAATATACTGAATTGCTTCTCCTATCCTATTTCTGAGGATAAAATGGTGGTAAACTTCAGTAAATTAATGAAACTTCTTCTTTTTCATATTATTTTATTTATAGAATAACTAGTGTTTAATGTACAGTTTTTTATTATTACTAAAAAAAGTTAAGATTTTGCAATTACTATTTTATTCTCTGGGGATGGCGAGACATATATAAAAAATATTCAATAAAAGCTTAATTATAAAAACCATTTTAGAAATGCTTATAACGAACCTAAACAACAAAATAGAGAAATTCGACGTAGCTGCATTTAACTTATATCACATACACTTATAAAATTTGATAACATGGTATTAAGACCCTCCCTCCCCATTTTCCACCCCATTGAGATGTTAGAAACATTGCATGTTAAGTAGCGGAATTCTACGCCGCACTTTTCGTTGCCTGAGCGAGGAAATGAAAATAATTATTTAAATCGACTAGGAGTCAAAGCAACAACTACCACATACTCTTAGTAATTATATTAAAAAATAAAATCAAATCAAATATTTTTTTTACCAAATAATTTTTGAGGCCAGTCGTAGCGCAGAGGCACAAAATGTGACTGTAAAATCGACTGGTTGCGGGTTCGATCCTCGAGGAAGTGAAATATTTATTTACATTTGTATTTTCTTTTCTTCGCTCTGGTGTCGGGGTAAAGCGCGGCGCTGAGTTCCGCCACTCAACACGCAATGCCTCCAGAACTCGGCGGAAAGTGGAGAACGGAGTGTTTTAACACTAGGTTCCCTGTATTAAAAAAAAATACAAAAATATCAATATAAATCATAGCGCAAAACCACGAGCAAAAGCTTGTATCAGAAAGCGGTAATGACAGGCCTAAATGAAACAATAGTTCTCGGCCTGAGCTTTGTTTGTCGCATTGATAAGACTCCATTGTGTGCGACACTTAACAGTATCTTTAAATATAATAACATCCACTTGCCTTATACCACTTGCTCTTTAAATATAAATAAACGATAACATACTTAGAAAAGCATAAAGATTAGAGGCCAGTCGTGGCGCAGAGGCACAAAATATGACTGTAAAACCGATTGGTTGTGGGTTCGATCCCCACTCGAGGAGATGAAAAATTTACTTAAATTTATATTTTCATTTCTTCGCTCTGGTATCAAGGCAAAGCGCGGCGTTGTGTCCTGCCACTCAACAATGCCTCCAGAATACGGCAGAAAGTGGGGAACGGAGTGCCTTAACACTAGGTTCCCTCTGCCTACCCTTGCAGTGAGAGGAATACAGCGTGAAACTGATTAATAAACACTTGAACGTAGCGGGATTTGAATCCACGCTTCTTGGAAACCGTCCAAGGACTACTAATCCATATGTTCTCTTTGGTTTTCAAGAGGCGCGAGTTACATTTTTTGTTTCTAAATGAGTATTTTTGTTCCCTAAGTGTTGAATTACACTTTAAAAATGTTGGAAACGAAGGAAAATCATTTTGGTACTTTTTTCATTTTATCATGCTGCACTATACAGTAGTCGTTACTCGCAATCGTACGTGGATTTCTGAAGTAGAACGGAAAAAAAATATTCCGTAAAAATTTCGAGATATCCTTTCTTAGTACTTTGCTAAAAAAATATAGATATAGAACATCTGATGAAAAACCTAACTTAATAGCCCAACTAGTGCTGTAAAAAAAGCGCGATGTTAAGTTGCGTCACTCAGCACAAACAATGTTTCGAAATATCGATATTAAATTTCTTTTATAACGAGTTGTAAGTGGAAATAGTATCAAAATAGTAATAAAATCCACGCAAATGAAATCAAGGACGACATCTAGTTGTAAAATAAATTTATCAAATCCTAATATGTCGCTACATTCAAGTGACTGATACAAAATTATTTACAAATTGTTTTTGTTCCAACGCTCGGATTCCATTCTATCTAACGTCATACACATTAATTATTTTCCAATATAGTTTCTAATTATATCAATAATCTATTAACGTGAATATTTGGAGTAATTTACGCTCAATCAATAGATAAGCGTGTACATTATATATCTACATTTATTTAACACCGCCCTATTATTCGCGGCATTGAGTTACGCCACTGAAAACGCAATGTCTCGGATACCGGGCGGAGAGTGGAGAAACGAGTTCAACTCTGAGATTGTCTTGAGAGCGACCTTCAGATACCGTTCATTCATACATTGTAATCTATGAATGAAAAGGCATGTCAAGATCGAGCTCATCTTTGTCTACAGAGCGGCGAAAAGAAAATTAATCATTCTTCCTAGTAAGAGTATCGAATCCACATCCACACAAACGCTGTTATATGGACGGACCTACTTAAGTCTATCACCAAGTATCCAACCACGACATCCTCTGAAACTGTCATAAACACAAATTTATCACCAAAAAAAAGCGCCATACTTCTTCAAGTTATTAAGCTTAATTGTTGTATTTATGGGACGGCACAAAAAAAATCAACTGTTTCAAAATTAGCGAGTCATCCGCGTAAACAAAATTTAAGAGGTCGACAGCGCAAAAAAACGCGATTTATGAGGGCCGACACAATAATAGTAGGCAGCGAGTACTGGCGACGGGAAAATGAAACGACGACAGACCAAGCGTAACTATTTTCGAATAGACTACCCCCGGCGTTTGACCCCGAAAACATTTTTGCTAATATATATATATAATCTACCCACGCACGGTTTTTTGTTGGAATATTAATTTGTTATAAATGGTCGTTGAAGTCGGTTGTGGCGCAGGGGCACAGGGGCAACTGTGAATGTGGCAGATTGTGGGTTTTATTCCCACTCAAGGAACTGGTGAACTCAACGACATGCTTTGCCTCGTTACCAGATCGAGGAAATGAAGGTATATAAATCTCCACGTATACAGTCGCACGCTAGCGCCCCTGCGCCACGACGTACTCAACTTAAATAAATATTGATTATAGAAAAACAACAAATACAACAGAAAATTAAATCAAAACGATTTAATATCAAACTGAAATTTACTTTTAGATAATTATTATTTATATAAAAAGTGTATTCACATTTATTATCTCCACCAAAGGAGAGCCCATTTCAGTCGTATATAAAAATTAAACAATAGAAATAGAATCGAATAATCTCGAGGCACCGCCATTGTGTGCAGCCGTCGGTCCTTTATACCGAATATTTAATATTCTACTAAAACACGTTGCTGCAAATTTATCGTTTAAATTTGATGGTAAATTTTAATACGATAATATATATTATTTGAAGGATGTTGATTAGCTAATTTATACATCCTATCCTATATTGTTATAGCAGAGTACGCAGAACTAGATAATGGCTGATGGCATGACTAGTTACAGATCGTAGCAAAATTTTAGTTTTAAACATTTTTAAAGTGTTACACTTAAGAAAGGAAAATACTTATTTAGAAAACGTATAAAAAAAATTACGTAGCGGGACTCGAACCTGCGCCTCCTGGAAATCGACCAGGTGCTCTGACCACTAAGCCATACGTTCAACGTTTAAGTCTTCATTACTCGAGCATGATTTGAACTCACATCCGTCGTCTTTACAATTAGGCACTAAGCTGCTGCGACATGATATCTGACAAATAGATACCTAAAAGAATAAAAAAATACAACGACACAAAAAAAGTGGAAGCTTTTCGGTAAAAAAATTACTGCTACAAATTGGAGCAAAACCCCAAAATCCTATTAAGGGCCAACGAGAGAAAATAGTGTACACGCTAAGTAATGAACAATTAAGTAAGCTCTTTTGCTTGGTACTTATAATTTGCTTTATAAATTAAATATTTTTTGCATCACCCTCGTATATAAAAGAGTAGACAGAACCAAATTAAATATTATGAAAATTCCGTTATTCACTTATCGACTAATTTTCAAATATTGCTTGGTACGGGAAACGCTCTCGGCAGCGACGTGCTCTATCTTATCAGAGGAGGAAATGCAATAATTTAAAAGTAACCATTCTATCACGCTTATGCTCACTGCGCCACGAGGGCTTTAATATCGAAATGGCAAAGCAACACACGAAACGAAAACGCGACGGTTGTGAGTTCGATTCCCATTCTGAATTACTTTTATTTCTCCTCCCTGACAGCGAGACTAACAAAGTGGTGTTCCGCTTACTTAACACGCAATAATTTGGAAATTTGTCAAAAAATGGGGAAGCAGTGTCGTTACACTTCGTTCCCTCTGCCTACCGTGCGGGATACAGCGTGAAACTATAAAAAACACTTTAGTGTTGCTTTATATATGTACATAGGTAAACATGTTATTTAGTGCCACAGGTAAGCAATAAATTATTCAAATAAATGCATATCACATTTATGTATGAATAACAAAATAATTCTACTATATATTTCGAAGGAAACAAAAGAGTTTTTAAATTATTATACCTTCGGTGACGTAAATTCAATTTTCATTGTGAATTTATTGAAAGCTGCATACATATATGAACATAGTTATAAATCATTTATATTGTATAAGGTGTCCGTTATTTTACTGGCATAATTCTATACTAGCAGTACCTCACAACTTTGCTTACGTACTTACCACCTAAAAGTAAAATCTAGTTTTTAGGGTTCCGTACTCAAACGGCAAAAACCTGTTACCATCTGTCCGTCTGTCCATCTGTCACCATGCTGTTTTAGTTATATAGTAATAGTTAAACATTTGAAATTGTCTGTTGCCGCTAAACAACAAGTACTAAAATAGAGAATAAAATAAATATTTAAAACCATACAAAAAAAAATATTTTTTATCCCTTAATATACGTATGTAAGGGTAAGGAATCATTTATGTGCGAGTCCTATTTGCATTTGGTAGATTTCTTTTTTGTTTCTTAACGAATTTTTAAAATCCTCTCTAGATTATTATATTTTATTTCAGCTTCACGCTTTATCCCGCATATAATAAGGTAGGTAGAGGGAGTTTAGTAATACAACATTCCGCTGCCCACTTCCCTCCCCATTCTGGAGTCATTGCCTGTTGAGTAGAACTCAACACCACGCTTTGCCTCGACACGAATCCACAACCCGTCGTGTTTACAGTGACATTCTTACGCCCCTGCACCACGACTCGCCTCAATCATATTAAAACATTTTATTTATTAACAGATCATATTTATTATATTAGCAAACACTATTATTTGATTTATTATCGGTTTGAAATAAACAGAATATACAGAATCGTAATTAATGGGTGGTAGTTAAATTACAGGAAAACCACATTTCGTTGGCGCGGCCTAATTAAATTAGATGTATTAATTTAGATTACATATTATCAGTAACTTGTTGTATATTAAGTGCTCTTTATTTCATTGTATTATAAAATATTTTGTTGTGAATTACAAAGTAGTACTTCTATATATATCGATATTTGATGTGACTATCATAAAGCTGAAGAGTTGATTGGTTATATCCATTAATCTCAGAAACTACAATAATAGGCAGACCGAAAAAAATAACCTGGGATTCTGCTGTTAAGACAATCCTAAATAATTAAATTTCACATCCTGTCGAGCTTACAGCCGCATGCTTATGTAGAGTAGACTTGGTTAACTAGAACTTTACACTTCACTTTTAATAAATCGAACACAAAAATAAAATATTAAGAATTTCATGCATAGTGATCCTGCTATCAATGCAAGAGGTGGAGGCTGATTGTCAAAAAGCAGTATAAATCGGTTTAGGACAATGGCCAACGTCACACTTACACAATATGTGAACACTCACACAAATGCAAAGCTCAGTTCAGATCTCGCAGACTGTACTGACAATTTATATACCTACTATTATTAAGTAATTTTAGAATTAGAATATAGTATCAGAATCGTTGACATAATATTGTTGATATAAATATCGATAACATAATTTAATATAGAAAAGTTAAATTTTAAAAAATCGTTCTATATAAAAACGTTAGGATAAATGCACTGACCGATAGATCGCCGCCGTAGAAAGGATGTATGACGAAGGTCTCGTTGCCAATGTGAATCACGCCAGACACCCCATTGCACGTGTGGAAGGCAGCGGTAGCTCCTGGATAGTCCTTGACAGTGCCGTGGTAGTAGCAGTGTTCGATTTCCTGGACAAAGAGAAACAGTACTTAGAATATTTTTGTGTTTGATATTCACACTTGAGCCCGCGGAGCAAGGCAGGTAAAAATTTGTCCCGCTGGAAAAAAATTGTGTTAATTTACATTCCATTAAATTCTCCATTTTTCGGTACAATTCGGGATGTATTTCAACTGGTTTTTGACTGAACGTTTTGTGTTTTTTTTTAATAGATTGCGTAAATAGAAATAATTGATTCATTAATATCACCAAATCCTCGATTTGGTAAGTAGACAAATCACTGCATTGTGTTCTGTCAACACGCAATGTCACGAAAGTTTGATGGAAAGTGGGAACAGAGTGTCTTACATCGAAGGCAGCATATCAGTGATACATAGCCTGGATAGAGAAAAAAAATAAATTTATTTTATCATGTCATAACCAAGTGCCGAATATTTAAAATAATAAAAACTCGCTAACTACAGAATTGCATCGCTGTCAAAGTCATTTCGATACATAAAACGTGAGCGCTCCATATATACAGTCGATGTTAAAATTTTAATTTTTAATTATTTGAATATTCAACAAAAAATGTTAACAAACATAATTTTAATATGAAAATATTTTCTATAAAAGCTTAAGTAATTAATGTAGAAAATGTAATTTTGTTCATAATATTTCATCAAAAATATTTAAAAGCGTACTGAATATGTGATTAACAACAAATTATAAAATGAAAGTACTCTTTAAAAATTTCAAGCCATGAAAATAATATTATTTTTTCACGTACTTTGTAAGTTCGCTTTACAAATGTGTAGCTAAAACACATATATTTTTTTAGGTTTACTGCATTTTGATTTAACAAAAACTTATAAAGAAAATTTGTTATTAAAACACTGTGGGGATTGAACCCACAATTATTATGTATTAACAATACAGTTTTATTGTGCATTGTTTTAATTTTTTCACTTTTTTTTTTGGTAAAAAGAAAGGAAATATCTATCTATATTTAACATTTAAGAAAAGCGTAAGATTTTATTTAGTTGAACTGGTTTATATCAGGAAATTATAATAGTCCATTTGTCGAAAAAAGATGTAGACTATAAATAAATAATAATAGCATCTCAAGATCGATCTCAGAATGGCAGGCATCTCAAGATTCCTCTTAAGATCGATCTCGAAATTGAAAAAGAATCCGTTATTCTAAGGCTATACTAATAATATTACTTAACGGAAACTAATTTAAGTCGATTGATTGTATGTAAATAGATTTTAATGAAAAACGTGACCAGGCAGCATCTACCTCTTGAGTTGATGTTGTATCCGGTCAATTAATTTGAATTAAGTCGTGGCGCAGTGGCACAAAGTGTGACTGTACAACCGACTGGTTGTGGGCTCGATCCCCGCTCGAGGAGATGAATGAAATATTTACTTAAATTTATATTTCCATTTCTCTCCACTCTGGTGTCGAGGGAAAAGCGTGGCGTTGAGTTCTTCCACTCAACACACAATGCCTCCACAATTCGGCACAAAATGGGGAACCGAGTGTCTTATGACTCTAAATTTCCTCTGCCTACCCTGCTGTGTGCGGGATACAGCGTGAAACTGATAAGATAATAAGATAATTATAGATTACTAGCCATTTAACCCATTGTTACAATCAATTTTTATATCCGAATGAAGAAAGAAGATGTTGGAAATAAGTTTAAGTCATTGTTCTTTTTTTAGTTTCCCTCTATGTAACGTACATAGCACGGTAAATTGTGTTTGAAGTGTCGGTACTCAACGCCGCACTTTGCCTCGTTGCCGTGGAAATTGAACCCATACCCGCCGCGTTTACAGTCACATCCTTTGCCCCTGCGCCACGATGGTTGTTCTTGTTTTTTTTTAATAATTTGAAACCTTAAATATTTACGTTTCTTTAGTTGCATACTGTACTCCGCTTTAAGCAGGGTAACCAGAGGGAACGAAGTATTAAAACACTATGTTTTCCATTTTATGGCCAAATTCCATGTAATACATATTGAAAGGCGGAACTCAACACTACACAGTATCTTACATGGTTAAATAGTTATATATCCATACGCTATCACAGCTGCGAAGGCCTCGATGAAATATTTAAGTATTTAATTTTAATTAAAAGAAAGCAGTAAGAAAATTAAACAACAACAAATCGTATTTTTCATATTACTATAAAAAAAGGAACAATGTGGCTTTAGAGGCTTTCACGGCCTAGTGTTTTTCAGATCGTTTGCCCGCTGTTTTTGTCTTAGGGATATTTATATTAGACCAAATTTACCATAAATATGAGATTGGATGAAATTAGGTTAAGTTTTTATTCTGAAAGAATTATGTGATTATTCGTTCTTGATGAGGATAAAGAGAATGAATTTTGTTATTTATTAAACACTAGCGACCCGCTCGCGGCTTCGCCCGCTTAAACCACAGAATTATTTGCTTAAT
>DWAO01001087.1:0-20646 GCA_018230605.1 Heliconius congener | reverse complement strand
TAGTCAGAGAGAACGGAGCGCCAAACGCTACGGTCTCTACATACCTCTTTCGCCGTGTTCGCTATGATGTGAAAACTATTATTTGTTCTAATAATCTAAAAATTTTCAAAATTATTATATTCATCTATATATTCATATATTATTATTTGGAGCAAGTGCATGTTAAATTGTGAACCTTTGCAACAAGGAACTTTGCCAACCCTTGCTGTATAAGTGGAGGATTTATTTTTTATTAAATATTTTTATTTTTTCCGCCGTTCAACACGCAATGTCTCTATGTTCGGTGGAAGGAGGGGAACGGAAATATCTTAACACTAGGTTCCCAATTTCCCTCTGCCCACCCTACTATATCCGGGATACAGCATGAAGCTATTAAAATAATATTTATTTATTTTTAATAAAACTCTTAAACGGATTAATGGCATATATTTACTTTTGTACATTTTTGGGAAGCCGACATTTCGAACACTTTGCACATGATCCCTACCTGGACTACGGACCACAGAAATAATGCAAAATAATAATTAATATATTTTTGTTTTATACGATACAAAAACTCATTAGCCAAATAATTTAAAATCCTCTAGCATCCCCTTTGAGTGCTCAGAGATAAAAATTCAGGGTAATTTTCCTTTACTGAACGCATAATAAATAATCACCAAACAGATAAAAAACTTAAAAAAACAAGCACGTCATAAAATTCAAAGTAAATTTTCGATTTATTTTGGCTTACTTAATATAGGCATCAGGTTTATCATGTGAAAATATTTTAATGCCATTGGACGACGAAAAGTGGATTTAAAATAACGATGCAAGTTGGACATATTTTAAAAAAGTAATTTCAGCAAAAATAATTAAAATTAAACCTGTTATTAAATCAGTAATTTGAATTTTTTTTTAATCTTCACGCTGTATCCCACACATAGAAAAGTAGGATGAGGGATCCTGGGAACCTAATGTTAAGACATTCCCATTAAGACACTTCCGTTCCCCACTTTCCACCAAATTCTGGAGGCATTGCGTGTTGAATGACGAAACTCAATGCCGCGTTTTGCCTCATTACCAGGGCTAGGAAATGAAAATATTAAATATTTCATATCTTCGAATGACTACCGAACCCACAACCCGTCGCGTGTACAGTCGCACGCCTGTGCCCCTGCGCCACGACTGCTCTCAGTGTGACACGAAACAGTCTAATAGTTAATTAATGTGTAATCTATACATTATGTATGTACCAATCAGCTTAACGTGTTCCATTAACCAACACCTGTAACGTCAAGTAACTTTGGAATTGACAGCGTTTAAATTATTATAACTTCGAGTACATTTGCATGTTAATGTTATAATTGTTTTATAATTGTCTTGACACTATGTTATTTTAAACTAAACAGTGTCAGAGGTAAAATTCCGTGCTAAAAATATATATCATTATATTATATGAGACTTTTCCGTAAATAAGTTAGTAATTGGCGAACCTATCGTAGCGCAGTGACACAAGTGGGTGACTATGAGAGCGATAGGTTGTGGGTTTGATTCCCATTCGGATAATTGAATATTTTCATTTCTCCCCTATGGTGACGAGGCAAAGCGCGGCGTTGAGTTCCGTCACTTAACACGCAATGGGCAATTATTATTTTTACCTTCTTCATTTTTTTGGGGAATGAAATTTGAATTTTTTCCATGTTGCGCTTACAAAACGATGTTTGTTAGTATCAGTACTTATACACTTAAAAACAAAAAGAAATTAGATGACGTTTTCATTTCTCTAAATCTTCCAGCAAAGTTCATTTATGTTCTACTTGAAAATTTCTTAAAACGACTATAACGTTTGTAGAAGATAGTTGCATGCGGGCAAAATTTACTGCCTCAAAAGAAATAAAAATTAAATTTAAACTTATTACTAGTGATAGAAAGGATAAAATAATATAAATTTATTTTGGGCATTTATGTAACCAAATGATTGTAACATCCAATATAGAGCTGACTTATTTTTCAGCCAATACATCTCCAAATTAATGTAGTCAATTAAAAAAATTATAATTTTCCTAATATAGATTGATATACTTCAGTTTTCACTTTATTTTATTTTCATCTTCTTTCTCTCTTCTTCTCTAAATTAATTTCACTCTTCTTCTCTTATTAGGAAGAGTGAAATATTTTCATTTCCTCACTCTGTTAGCAAGACGAAGCGCGGTGTTGACTTGACATGCAATGTTTCGAAAATTAGGGAGTAAAGGGAACCAAAATGTTTTAAGTCTACTTACCTTGCTATATGCGTGAAGCTGTTTAAAAAAATATGTTCATTTATTGACTTGGCTTATGACCCTCTATTCAACCTTTTTATCTCTATGTATTAAATGTATCAAGCTTACCTCCAACCCACCGTCATATTTCTTTATAGTTATTTTTAAATCACTAGATGATTTTTATAAATTATTTTACTACATAAAGAGGTTAATAAAAACAACAATCAACAAACGCAAAAATATATCCCAACAGCAACAAGAAAATAATAATGTATCTCAAAATCGTGTCGTAAGGTGTAAATCGCACTGGCCTCTTCTCAATTTCAATGACTCAGTCTACGCTTTTTTAAGTTAGCAAAAACTGGAGAGTGCCCTCGAGTCTGCCACTTCCGGTAGCCATATTGCGTTTCCGCCACTCGACATCCGGGTATTTCCTGTTTCGCGCTCGCACCGTATTATTTTAATCTATATTTGATAGTTTTTTTTTATTCTCACATGGATTTTTTTGTATGAAAACATTAACAATATTGGCTGAGCTAGGTTTCTGGACTTTTAAATTTATAACAAAATATTAGTTTATTGCAAATATCCGTCATGGCGTAACGGAACCGCGTTAGAATATAAGCGAGACGTTTGTGGGTTCGATTTCATGAAGGAAGGAATGAATTATTTCCATTTCCTCGCTCTGGTAATAAGACAAATAAAATATGGGATATATATGGATGGATAGGAATAGGCTTGAAGTGGGGAACAATGAGGCTTAGTACAAGGTTCTTCTTGCCAACTACAACATAACAACATGACATGCGGAAAATAATAAAGTGTTATTCCACACTTAGAATAGAAAAATACTTATTTAGAAAACGTATAAAAAAATGAACGTAGCGGGACTTGAACCCGCGCCTCCCGGAAGCCGGCCAGGCGCTCTGACCACTAAGCCATACATCCTCGTCAAGCTACGTCGAAATTTTTATACACTTGTTAAAACTTATTTATGTTGTTAGCCAATGGCTTCGTTTTTTCTAAATAAATATTTTTCTTTCCTAAGTGTGGAGTAACACTTTAAAAAATGAGAAAGAATAATACGACGATAATTCTTAGTAATTATCTTTGGGTAGCGGAAATTTGTAAAAATCTCTCTACAGAGATACAAATCAAGATAAAGATGATGATGACTCGCTAATCTCAGGAACTACTGGCCCTCATTAAAAAATATTTTTGTATAGGTAATTCCATTCATCGAATAAGGCTAAATCAGGTTAATAGTTACGATGTAACCCGCGGTACTTGCGGTCAGAGCCACTCAGAATGTATCACGTTAGTTGCATTTGACCATGCGAGTAAAGCCGCAAGCAAAAGCTAGTAAATAAATAAATTTGAGTCCAAATTACCTTTTTTATAAGTCCTAAACGTGTCCCGCGCTGTGGTGTACTGGATGTCGTACACTAGCGTACTATCGGGCAGCAAACTTCTTTCCTTATTAATCCTATATACAGCGTATTTGAAGGCTAGTTCTGCGCTACCGCCTCGTGATTCCTCTGTGAAGATTGCCCCTAAAAATGATTATGATAAAAGAAATTTAAAAAATAATTATAAATTTGCCTTAATACTCGTGGCACAAACAAGACGGTTGTGGGTTTGATTTCAACTCGAGTGAATTAATTAGTACCATTTCCTCGCTCTGGTAGCAGGACAACGCTATGTCTCGAAAAAAATATGATTGTTCTTTATAGTTTTAAATAAATCTGATTAACTTTTTCAAACATTTTTTAGCTTCACGCTGTATCCCGCATGTAGCGTGTTAGACAATGTGAACTCGGTGTTAAAGCCTTCCGTTTGCCACTATCCGTTTAATTTTCAATACAGCGAGACCCATAACCACAGATCTTACAATCAGATACTCTCGTTTTAGTTCACTCTCTTCATTTGCACATACCAATTTTAACAACAGGTGACAAAGCAGCTACAGCGTTCAAGGTGACCACGAGCCAGCGCCACTCCCTCCACATATTGCAGCATCACTCCACCATCCAGCTTTCACCACCTGGAAATAAGTGCCACAATTTAATAATTGCAGTGTTGTGTGTTGTTAAAAGAATGACAGTTTTCATTTCGCTGCTCTGGTAACGATGGAAAAGTGTGGCGGTGAGTTCTGTGCGAGCCTCCACAATGTGAGGAACGGAATACTCTCAGGTTCCCTCTGCCTACCCTGTAGTTCCACATCGTATCCCAGACATAGAAATGTGTGGGATACGATGTGTAGCTGAAAAAAAACGTAAAAATATATATAATACGAGAGATGCGTGAAATCATTCGCCCGTTATATGTTAATATGTCTGCCTTCGGGGGTATTCATGTTAATATGTCTACAAGGGGTCACGTATATTAATATTTACGACCGCACTAATGGTGAATATTTGAATATGAGATAATAGATATGCTTATCTCTTCCATTTTAAATAACGATGCATTTTTTTAACTTCACGCTATCACGCTATAGCCCGCACATGGCAAAATAGGCAGAGAGAACCTGGCAAGCTAGTGTTAAGTCCCTCCGTTTCCTATTAAGACACTTCTTTCCGCCACTCGACGCCGCGCTTTGTCTCGTCACCAGAGCGAAGAAATGAAAATATAAGCCCTGCCTACCCTGCTACGTTGTGTATAAAGTGTAATAAGTGCGTTTAAGACATTGTAGACGTGATCTGCAAACGCGACAACTCGGAGTTAACGGCAATTCTCGTCATATCTAATTCTCTAAAATCAGAAATAAACAAAAACCTTCTTTTTAAACATTACGAGGACAAATTGTGGTGTTAAGTTCCGCCACCCAACACGTCTCTCAAATTGAAATAGAAAAAGGAGTATTTTAACACTATGGTTGGTTCCTTATACCTACCCTGCTTACCGAGAAAGAGCGTGAAGCTGGTTTATGTTTTTTTATAGAAAAAATATCAATTTTAAATCACAACAAATATTTAAAGCATCGTCTCCCCAAGCTGAGACATTTATGCAAATTAAACATACGCAACTTGAAGCGAGGTCGGCGAATTTGCTGATCAACTCGATGGCGTTTCAGCATAATATATTGTAGCTCTCGTTTGGTTTTGTATCAAGTTTTTACTTTTGATGTGCAAAGTGGTTTGGTATTCAAATATTGGGTTGGAAAAAATTAAAATAAGAAAAATTATTTAGAAGTTTAAAATAATATTTTACGTCAGTGCTAACAATTTTTTTGTACTCTATCCCACACATAGCATATCAGATTTTTTTTTAAGATATTTCTGTTCCCCTCTTTCGGCTGAATTCTGAAGGCACTGCGAGGTAAGCGGCGAAACTCAATGTCACCTTTTGCCGCTTCAACGGAGCGCAAATATGATTTTTTTTTATTCATTTCTCCAAGTGTAAATCGAATTGTCAACCGTCACGTGTACGGCCGCTATGTATGTGTAAGTGGTTTTCAATGTGTTTTTCATTAAGAAACGAAAAAAAAATAAAAACTTCATTAAGATGAGCGTGGTTTTAAGTCTCACTACATTTAAATATTAATACGTTTTCCAAAACATCTTTAAATATTAATGACTTTCTTATTCAATTGCCGCCTCTCAAGACAACCGACAGATAGGTTCGATTTCCACTCCAGGAAATGAAATATGTACTATTTTCTCGCTTTAGTGGCTAGGCACTCCACTCAACACGCAGTGCCTCGAGAATTTGGCCATTAACCTGCTATGTGCGAGATACAGCGTGAGGCTAAAAAATCTCTACAACACAAGCACTAGTAGACTGACGCCATATTATCTACAAAACGGTAATTTCAATATAAAAAAAAAAGAAAAAACAATTTTTATGATTTCCCACTGCCTACGAATTTGCATACAGACGAATCATAGCGGGCCGTGTCATTCAAAATTGAACCTTTATCTTTCGAAATAGGGTAGATTTTTATACATTAAACGAGAACAACAGGCTACAACCGCTGCTCCATTATGCATGGTTTTTTTATTATTGAGACATCCTTTGTCTGTATGTTTGTTACTTTTGAGAACGATTCTCAAACGTAAAAAAATAGATCACAGTAAAAGCGGGTTTGCATGATATTAAAAATGTATCATAATTTTGATACTGTATTTTAATTTTTTAGGTATATTCACGCCGTATCCCGTACATAGCAGGGTAGGCCCATTAAGACATTTCCGTTCTCCACTTTCTCCCAAATTCTGGAGGCATTGCGTGTTGAATGGCGGAACACAACGCAACGCGCTTTGCCTCGTTACCAGAGCGAGGAGATTGAAAATATAAAATATTTCATTATCTCGAATGAGAATCGAACCCATAACCGTCGCGTTTACAGACAGAAGCTGTCCTACTGCGCCACGATGACCTTTTATTAAATAGTCCGTTATATAATAAAAATATTTCCTTTATTAGATCACGTTAGTGTTTCTACGTGCAGACTACACACTTACCCTCTCTTAGCGAGTAAACGCATAAAAATATATTTTTTACGGGATCACGTTAGATTTTTTTAAGACAATACGATAATAACTCCGCGCTTAGTCTCGACACCAGAGCGAGAAATGGAAATATAAATGTAAGTAAATATTTCATCTCCTCGAGTGGGGATCGAACCCACAACCAGTCGGTTTTATAGTCACACGTCGTGCCGCTGCGCCACGACTGGCCTCTACATACCTTTGTATCTAGCTATTAACCAATTTATCTATGAGTGAAAACCACATTAAGTTGACGGGCGTCAGACGCTATGCCGTAAATAGAAAGCAATATTTATACAGAAAACTGTTAAAAAATAATTTCACGCAAAAGTGAACAATCAAAATTCAAAACTACTAAAAAACCTAATAGGTTTTTCAGTATTTTAGTTCTACCTATCAGGATTTTTCAACGTAAACTCAGTTGAGTTACGTTCCAAACCGTGAATATTTTGTTTCTAACGTTGCTTGTTTACGTCCAAACTATTCACACAGAAAAACAAGACCGCAAATTGATGTTTATTTCGTTGAACGCACTAACCTCAGAAACCAGTAGGGTGCGATTTAAAAAATATGTTTGCCATTTGTGGTATCAAACATCAGGCAAAAGCCATCGTGGCGCAGCGGCACCACATTCGACTGTAACCGTGACAATTGTGGGTTCGATTCCCGCTCCCTCCGAGTGGGAATACATTATTTTCATTTGCAAGCTCTGGCACCAACAAAAGAAAACAAAACACAAAACGCGGCGTTGGGTACCAGACTCAACGCCGCAATATCTCGAAAATTGAATCGTGCGTGGAGAATAAAGTGTCTGAAGACTCGATTCTCTCTGCTTGTCCTGTTATATGTGGGAATCAGCGTTAAAAATAATAAAAAAAAATTAAAAGAACAAATCCTTTATATCTAGCTATTTCGAATTTCCCAATCGCTACCTAATTGAGTGATTTTTTAAAGCTTTACGCTGTATCCCACAGCGGGGTAGGCAGAGACAGCCTGGGAACTTAGTGTTAAGAAACTTCGTTCTTATTAAGACTCTTCCGTTCCACACTTTTTACCTAGTTATGAAGGCATTTGTATATTAAATGGCTGGAAAAAACACCGTACTTTGCCTTGACACCAGAACGAAGAAATGAAAACGGTAAATACTTTATTTCATCCAGTGTGAATCACCTGTCGCATTTACAGTCACATGCTTGTGCCCTTGCGCCACTACTGACAACACTAATTTTATTTAACATTTTAATTAAAAAACCACATATTCCCGACTTTATTAAACTGACAGCTAAGTGGTGAGCTTATATACCCTCAACGCAAGGGTCCTAGAGCGTTTGTGCGAGTTCAGCCACTTGAGCATTTCCTTTTGACAGAGTCAAAAATGCTGAAAAAAAAATGTTCCTCAACTATACGTAGTACATACCTACACCGGTGTGGAATCCTGCTAATAAATCCGTCAAATGCCCTTTTTAAAATTAAAATAATAATATTTTATTTCTTGCTGCATTTTATATATCTTTTGATGCCGTTGGTCATATAGCGCGATGGTTGCGGATTCGATTTCTAGTCGGAGGAATGAATTATTATCATTTCCTCGCGCTGGTAACAAGACAAAACGGGGCGTTGATTTTGCTACTAAACACGCAATATCTTGAAAATTGAGTGGAGCGAGGGGAACACAATGTACTAACACCTCTTTTCTGTTCCCTCTAACGACCCTGCTATATGCGGGATACGGTGTGAAGCTATAAAAAAATAAGTGTCTCAACCTAGCCCTTAAGAGACACAAACTAGAATCAAAATTAAATTAAGTAATTAGAATCCCGCACACAACAGAGTAGGCAGAGGTAACCAAGTGTTAAGACACTCCAATCCCTACTTTCCGCTGAGTTCTGGAGGCATTGCGTGTTCATTGTCGGAACTCAACACCGCGCTTTTTCCTCGACACCAGAGGAAAATGAAAATATAAATGTAAATTATATTTCATTTTTTCGAGGGGGGATCGAACCCACAACCAGTTGATTTTACAGTCACGCTTTGCGCCCTTGCGCCAAGACTGGCTTCAAGCTCTAGAAAAAGTTTATCTTCTTCATCCGGCTAAAAAAGTATATCTTCTTGACTCATGGTTAAAAGCACTCTCGGTTAAGTCACGTTTAAACAAAAATGCTTTACCAAAATCGTTTCAATCGTTTGGAAACTAAAATACTGCAGATATACAGATATCCACATGAAGCTCGAAGCCAGAAGAATCTAGACATCTCCAGTCAGATTTTTTTAAGATGCTTCGAAAAAATCGACATCGCTTAATAACAGATAGTGTCTAAAAGTGATTTCGTGAGTGGGAACCGAACCCACAAAAATCGTTCTTATGTGCAATATCTAAAATAATAAAATGTTAAATCCAATACATGTACATATACAGATTGTTCAATATTCTTATTGTACGTGGCTGTTAAAAATAGACACAAAAACTGTCCTTTAAATGTCTTCTCTTTTATCAAAGTAAAACTTTATCATATAATATTTAAGCTGTTTCAGAATTAATAAGCTTGAAAAATTTTGTGTACATATCGGGCAATCAGTAAACTGACATTTACAATTAATAAAAGACCATCGTAACGTGGCGCTGCTACAGCGTCTGTCTGTAAACGTGACGGCTGTTGGTTCGATTTCCACTAGGAGATATTTTTTTTTTACCCTAGCAAGAATATAAAGCACGGCGTTTTGCTACTTAACGCGCAATATCTCCAAAATTTAACGATGCGTGTGGAACGAATTGGACTAGGTTCAAAGTCTTTATAATTAGTTTATAAAGCTTAAAAAGTTTGTATATATGATAAATGAATAAATGTGACTTTGTCCTGACACGCTTTTTTTATATTAGGTCTTTATTTAGCTATCTTACTAGCTATAAAGAAGAGATTTACGATTGAAGACACATTCAATACAGAAGAGTTCCACTATTCACGTCCTGACTCCATCATCAGACTAGCTTGACGATACCATATTATTAAATTATCACCTAAGCTACGTGTCATCTGGAAATTGCCAGTTATAAAGAAATACGCTTTATTAGGTAGTGTAACCATGTTAAACAATTTAATTGAAAGAGCACTTTTGAGGAAACAACATATTTTAAATATTCTTAGCCAAACATCTCTTTAAAGCCTAAATCGAACCACCACTACTGCAAAACAAGCAAAATCACTTAACACTATATCATGCTATGTTTTTTTTTAATTCAACATTTATTAAAATTGTACCACTTGACTTGTCACAAAGATTAATTTTGTATTCATCGAGTGGAAAAATTAAGCTCAACATCTGTACTGAAAAACCTTGTCGTTCAAAATGCGTATAATAAATTATTCTGAAAAAGCGTATTTAAGCCTTTGATATAGCTTAAAACAAAATATTGCTAAAACAGAAAAATGGGAAAGAACAGATATTTGCATAATATTTTAAAAGATTGAAAATAGAAGAAAACATGTATGAAGGGGATTGTTAGAGATATACAAGCTGATACAGGTCATGGAGAGGGTCATTTCCAACTATTCTTCTCCATATATAGTATGTTCAGAAATATTACCGGTTCCGAGATAGTGGCCATATGTACGCACGTAAATGTTGAAAAAATAAATTGCGTAATTTTCCATAGATTATTGTTTTTTTTTATGTTTGATTATGTAATAGAAAGCTGTCTGAGAGTTGCATTTTTTATTGGGTATCAAAGTTAAAAAACAAAAGCTTTAATGTTGCAATTGATGTTTTCTCAAAATTTAATACCTAAAATTTTGATCCACTTATCTAAAAATATCCTCGCTTTGTCCGCTTTCGATTGATACCAAATAACAGTTATCCGAAGTATATTATTTAAAGATGTAACTAATTTACCTTCAAATTAATAAAATTCGCTCAAGATTACGTACCACAAGTATGTGTATATCTAATATTTATATAGATTTGCTTATAATCTGTGTTGATTTATTTTGCATTTCACTTACTGGAAGTGGCCTGAGTCCCACTTCTGGTAAGTGAAATGCAATCGATCTTAGAGAAACGATCAAGAAACGATCTTGGCATCGAAGTTGTTGAACTAACATTGGCATCCTTTTCAACGCGATCCTACCACCTGTATGTTATTAAAAATACACATACATGTCTCGTTTCCGATTTTAGCCGACTTTTAAAAGCTTTGCCGTTATTGCACTCGCCTATGAAACGAAATGGAAATGAATTAATTATTTTTATTTTCTCGTTCAGGTAGCAAGACAAATTCCGAAAGTGAAAGGCAATGCTTATAAAATTGAGCGGAAAGTGTGGAACCGAATGTGATAACACTAGACATCTTTCCTGTTATTTGAGAGATATAACGTGAATGTGTAAATTGTGGCGTACTGGTAGAGTGATTAGACTCTTCTATCCCGCTATACGGAATAAAGCGTGAAATCTAACAAAATAAATATCCAACACGCAATTTAAGAATGCAGTGATTATATCACCTTTTTCAATTCTTTCCAACATCCCAAATGCGGAAAACACGAAAACATAAAAGAAAATGAAAAATACTAAAATAATTAGGCAAATTACTGTGCATTCGCTAAAGAGATCGCGGCTGCAGCTTTCTTTAAAACTAAATTAAAATGTTAGCTGGCTTAATTCTAGATGCGACACTCGGTTCAAATAAACTAATTAAATTACAAAAAAACGGGACTGTAACAAGGAAAATAACTAGTATAATTACCACAGGCTTGTTAAAACTATAGGCTTGTTATTTTGTTCATCATGGACATTTTTTAGCTTCACGCTGTATCCCGCATATATTTGGGTCATGTAAATTTCGAGATATTGCGTGTTGAGTGCCGGAACTTAGTCTATGTTACCTACATATTATGAGAGATAATATATATTCTGAAATACCCGAGATAAATGCCAAAGGCACAATGGATTATATCGAAACGATTAATATAATGTAAATATAACCTATAGGCTCCCTCGAAAAATAGATTTAATTCGAACAAACAGTACTTTTTTGTGAACCAAACATTTCTTGGTGTATGCCAGATTCTTTTATTGTTAACTCAGCTGCCCGAGTTTGGCGTTGCTTTTCACGTTTCTCATCAATTTTCTTTTTTACTTTTAGACTATTCTCTACTAGTATCCTAGTTTTAATTTTAATCTTCTTTTTGTATAGAACTAGTCGTTGCCCACGAATTTGTTTTCGTGGACTTTACCTAAATTGAAAAATTCCGTTTTTTTTTTATGTTTTCGTAGCAATTTCAGGTATCCCTGTTTAGTACTTACTAGTATGAAATGCGTTGTAAAACCAGATATAGAGAGAGACGCTCTCCGACAAACGCTCCATTAAATTGTCCTGCATTAGATTCAATAGATATACTATAGTATGCGTGTATCGACCCCCCTCAGGTAGGTTTGAAGTATTGGCTACACGCTTATAGTAGGGTATAGTAGGGTAGGCAGAGATAATGTAGTATTACGACACTCAATTCTCCACGCACCAATTTACGAAACATTACGCGTTGAGTATCTGCACTCAATGCCGCTAGCTGCACCAGGGCGAGGAAATGAAAACAATTCATTCCCCCGAGTGGGAATTGAACCCGCAGCCAGCGCTTTTACAGTCAGACACTGTGCCTGTGTTAACCTAAACAGAAATAAATTTAAAAAAAAAACACTCCGATTTTTTCACTTTCACCCTCATTATAAAAATAATAATTGAGTTATCTAAAAGAACGAAAATCAATACTGTACTTGACCTACTAGAGATATCAAAATAGAAATTAAACCTACATCTATCGCGTGTATTATTAAGCACATCTCGCGAATACTAAGACACTGCATTTCACTAAACGACTAAGACATTAGAACCAGTTATTTCGTGCATTTTTCTTAGCGCGTTCATTAGCAACTATCAAGATGGAGAATTCCATTTAGGTAAAGCTGACAAAGAAATTTTTTGCTTAAATTTAAAATTTTAACAGTACTTAATCCTTGTTACGAATCGAATTTCATGCCAATAATTCAATAAAAGCTCTCAGCATTTAAAAGTGGATGATGTTCGACGATGAATTTTGCATTTTTCATACGAAGAATCTAAGTCGAGGTATATATTCATGACCCAATTTCGCGTACGATTTGCCATAAATTTTGATTTCGTCTGTTTTATTCTTTAATTTCCTTTCATCTATATAGTAGAAAATTACTTTGCATGCCTCGAAAATTGTACGGAAAGCTAGTACGGAAAGTGACTAATCAGTAGGTCCCTGTGCATTCTGGTATATATGCGAAATACAGACTGAAGATAAAAAAGAACACATACATATCGTGGAGGAGATAAATCCATCACAAATGGTTTAGGCGACAATACAACAATATGGTCCGACGGTGGAACTAGGACCTGAATAGTGGAACTCTTCAGAGATTACTAACAAACCATTCCAGTTTAGGTTCATAGCTCTGAGCACACTTCATTATTTCTGTAGCACTACGTGTTTTTCTATTTTTTAGTTCACGATAATAGGTTTTTGGTTATTAAAAACTATACAATTTTAGTTATCAATATAGTTAGCAGAAAGAAAATAATAATACGTCGCAAATTTCATAAGCATATACCTTGGCTTGGTCACCAGCTAACACTAGGATTTATATAACAAAAAAAAAAGGAGAAAAGAGAGCACCTACAACTAGAATCCTGATTCTTGACACTCCGTTCCCGTCTTTCCGGTTAATTTTCGTTGTATATACATACTCTATATAAAGCGAAACTGAAGTTGTTTACTTTGATTATACAAATACACTCCTGAATGAGATTTCCATCAACAAACATAATATAACAAATGATAATATAATGCAATAATTAATAATCTCAAATGATATAAACATAGGTGTTAATTAACAAAACGGATGCTGGGAATGTCAAGATTAATCATTAAACAGCCAATACTGTTCCAGTTCAACAAGTAATTAGTTCTTACATAGTTTGGATCGCGGCTTGTTGTTGGGATAAATCTTACATTCTATATAATTATACAAGTAGATACCAGAGAACCAATGGACGCTTATATGACTTTATTTAAAAATGTGTATTGTCAAACATAGGGTACATTATATTTATATTGTTAATTTGATATTTTTATGCATTATTCAAAAAAATATATATTATAAACTACCTATAACTGCGACAAATTTAAAATTTCTTCTTCCGCACAATTTTAGTTAGCAATATAATTCTTTTTCTTAGCTCTACGCCGTAACCTGCTTAAATAAGGTTAAGCAGAGGGCAAATGGAGAATCTAATGTTAAAAGACTTCCCCATTTTTCGCCGAATTCTGGATACATTACGTTGTTGAGTGGCGGAATTCATCGCCGCAAAATATTTAACTTATTCTCATATTTCCACAAATTCCCTTTGTAATAAATTTTAACATTACTTTTATCACCCTACTATTTGCGGGAAAGAACGTGAAGGTATAAAAATACCCTACTACCACAACGAATTCGAATCCACGACCAGATATTTCATGAAAATTTAGTCCAATTATACGCACGCTTAACCAAATTTGAACATTCGTCTGTTTTCACTTGCGGCAACACTGGCACGGTGGTGTGCGGTTAATTACAGTTTACTATGAATTATAATCATGACGTGCCCCTCTAATTATTGCGATATAGGCTTTTTTTTTCTTTTCAGCTTCACGCCATATTCCGCATATCGGGGGTATGCAAAGGGAACCTGGGAACTTAGTGTTAAGACACTCCGTTCTCATTAAGACACTTCCGTTCCCCACTATACGCCGAATTCCGAAGCATCACGTGTTGAGTGGCGGAAATGGCACTTTGCCTCGTTACCCGACCTAGAAAGAGAAAAGGAAAATTTTTTCATTGTAGTGGAAATAAAACCGACAACCGTCGCGTTTACAGTCAGACGCTGTATCGATACGTCACGACTCCCTCATACATTTTATAACATTAAATAATAAAGTAAATCATTCAAGCACCCAGATATAGATTAAATTGGCAATCCCCTGGCTAGATTTGAACCTACGCCTCTTGGATACCGTCCAAACGCTAAAGCCAATTAAGCAATACGTTCACATCGCATCGTCCAACATTGTATGCGGTTAATGGAACTTTTTAAACTAGCACCTAAAGTTTTTCTTTACTCAGATCTATTTTTTTTAGATCTGCATAAAGAAAGTATATTAAAACTCTGTATATATATTAATTATAATTTTAAATTAAATTTTTGAGGTCGTCGTGGCACCAGTAAACACACTTATGGGTCCGACCCCACTCAAGGGAATGAATTATTATTTTTTAATATTTTCATTTCTTAACTCTGGCACATAATCTATATATTGAGGTCGTCATACGACTGCAAACGCGATAGTTGTGAATTTGATTCCCACTAGCTGGAATTAAATATTCAATATTTTCTATGCTCTGGTAACTAGACCAAGCGCGGTGTTGATTTTCGCCGCTCAACGCACACTGCCACGACAATACGGCTGGAAGTGGGAAATAGAAATATAATGGGAACGGAAAGACTTAACACTAGGTTCCCACGGGGCCTCTGCATATCCTGCTACGTGCGGGATACATCGTAAAGTTCAATAACATCTATCATTGATATACAGCTCTTTCACAAACACGAAACAGCGGACAGATGAACACATACGAAACGAAGTTCCTTAGAACAATTTGGGGGGTGCTAAGAGATGATTTCTTTAAATTAATATGAGATCCGAAAAAAAATTCAAACAGAAATCGAACTCTCAACCATCGCATGTGTAATCAGACACTTTCTAGTCATCACATAAAGGTTTTTATAGTGATTATCATTGCGTCAAGACAAGTCCATTAGCCGTCTTTGATACTGTTATTTTTTCATCTCTATCTTTATCTTTGGGCCTTCATGGCGCAGCGGCACTGCGTCTAGTTATAAACGTGACTGTTATTAGTTCGATTTCAACTCAGAGCAATAACAATACCAGAGCGCGGTACCAAATCAATGTTCCGTCACTCATTACGCAATTTCCTATATATTGTGGGTCGAAGACTCCGTTTTCCACCCCTCTCTGGGTTACCCTCTGGGTTACCTTTGCCTACATTTTTTATTTAAAAGTGTTATTCACATATTGAGCAAAGAAAAATATTTACCAACGCAAAAAAGTTTATTATACGTAGCGAGAATCGAACCTGCGCCTCTTAAAAGCTCCAAAGCGAGATTTTTTTTCTAATAAAAAAAATCAACAGACTTGCTCGCTAGTTATTTACTCTACTTTAGTAAATTCCCCGTATAGTATAGTAAGCTGTATAGAAACCAGTGACCTTACATAGAAGATAATCAAAAAGGGATTGACCGAGTTATTCGAGACTGTACTTGAAGGGATTCAGCTGTTACATAGTACGAAACGCTATTTCTATAGTCGAGCGTGGGTATTCGTATAAACCTTGGTGTTATTGGTGTGTCTGTGGATGTCACGGTTGTATGTTCAAATCCCTCTTGGGAGAATATTTATATTTGAACCTAACTACAACACAAACGTATTTTTTTAGTTTGAACCTGTAGTTCCTGGGATTAGCGCTGGGATTTTTAGGATTATTTTTTTTTAATATTACTATGGATATACAACTGTTCCATTACTAAGTGACTGGATTTAGAAAGTTGAAATTTTGCATGTAAGTTTCTTGAGGAGTCTTAGGGAGAAATAAAAGAGTATTCCTAGTTATTTCCACAGAAACGGGAGAAAACAGGATATTCGATTACTTATAGTCCACGCCAACATTACAAACGATGACTACATTCTCATGAAACGCACAAAAGGTCCCTGTAGTTACATATTAAAAAAAAATTTATAAAATACACGACTTCCGCTAAGATAGCACACCTTGGGTATAACTTGATCGCCTCGAGGTCATTTTCACCATCGAAGTACTTGTAACACGTTGACTTTAATAAAATAAAACAAAAGAAAAGCAAACACTTGTCAAATTGAGTTTTCTTTTTCTTTTGACAAAGGCATTTTTAGATTGTGACGGTCATATTAAAAAAAAATTAGTTACATTTTATCGTGCACTAAAAAGTTCAATTACACGAGGATAAAAAATTTACACTCAATTTAGTAGAAAACCCAATTTAGTATATTGTAAGAAATTAAAAAGCTCTAAAGAATATCGAAGTGGATCAGTGACGAGCGAGCCACAGCTGCACTCCAATTACACAGTGACAGGAAGAAAGTTTGACTTAAATTAGGAAGTTCACCTGTTTCAGTAGGCTTTCAATAAGCAGAGTTATATAAGAAGGCTTGGAATACTAGGTTTCCAGGTTGGGAACCTCGCATTAAGACTCTCCAATCGAAATTAGACACTTCCGTTTTCCACTTTTCGCCGAATTCTGGAGGCTTTGTGTGTAGAGTGGCGGAACTTAACGCCGCTGTTTGGACCGTTGCCGATAAAATATTAAATATTTTATTTCCTCGAGTTCGAATCGAATTCACAAGGTGCCACGACTGAAATTTTGTTTTTCTTAGTTCTGTTGTCCTATAATCAATTAACTGTGTTATCCGTCAATCATTTGTTTTGGTTGAGTGCGGTAGAAAAAATCAGTTGATGGTCGTAAATTACAATTTCGTTGTACATTTTCTACCGAATACTCGAAACCACAACCGCAGCGTTAAGAGTCACATCATTGTACCACCGGACGCGAGTCTCTGCTATAAACAAATGCATAATTTTCTAGCTTTTTCTCTAGTAACAAGACAAAGCGCGGCATTGAGTTTCACCTCTCAACACGCAACTTATCAGAAATTGAATAGAAAATGAGGAACAGGATGCAGTGTGAATCTAAGAAACGAAAGAAAATATCATTCAAGTTAAAGCATAAAAAAGAAAAATCTTACCTTCCATATAATATAATACATAATTAAATAATCGATGCGTCTAATACTGTGTCGCGTACAAAATCCGATTTGTCCAAGATATAGGTACGCACAGGTATGTACGTCACAGATACGTGTAGCAACAAATACACGAGTACTCTTCTTTTTTTTTAGGGTTCCGTACCTAAAGGGGAAAAATCGAAACCTAATAATCCCTTTATACTCCTGTCTCTGTTTCTGTCCCTCTGTCATGAACGCTTATCTCAAGATCACATAGAGATATCAAGTTGAAATTAACATGAAATATTTAGGTCTACGATCTCTTGGGGCACAGAGAATATTAATCTTACAAGTCAACGCAATTAAACCAGCACCATTTATGCATCCTTTTTGTATAAAATTCACCGCGTAATTAAAATCTATAGGGTACTTCCCATGGACCTACGTACTCTCCAAGGCCTTCAGACCTACGTCATTTTAGCAAAGCTGAATTTATTCCTCAATTTTATTAGAAGATTTAGAAGAAACTTTCAAGGAATAAAGTAAAGTATTGATTATACATCAGAATAACAGCTACAACTTATGTAAAGATTTTCACAAATTTAGCTATGATATAATAATAAGTTTAATAGGATGAAGCTGAAGTGGGTGTGTCGCTATTTATTAATACAGTCGAGTACTTACCATAACAAATTATTATTTTAATTTTTACATTATATTTATATTTTTTTTAACTTCGAACTAAGTTGATACCACCCTAAGCGTGTTTTTATTATATTACACTCAGCAGTTATTTTATAGAGTCAGTATTTGAGTCCATGAAAGATTTTTTATTGCTGATTTTCGCTTTTTTATCCGAATTTGAAATGAAAAATTATTAGTTTGTTAGGGGCCTGTCGTGGCGCAGGGACACAAGGGTGCGAAAGTAATGCGACAGGTTGCAGGTCCGATTACCACTCAGAAAATAAAATATTTAATATTTTCCTTTCCTCGCTATAGTAACGTGGCAAAGAGCGGCGTTAAGTTCCGCCGATGAACACGCATTGCTTCCAGAATTCACGCAAGGTGAGGGACGACAGCGTTTTAATAGGAACGAAGTGCTCCAACACTAGGTTCCTTTGTTCCCTCTGCCTACCTTGCTATAAACGGGATACAGTGTGTAGCTAAAAAAACAGTTTGTTCGATTTACATTTTGCATTGATATTAGGATTTGCATGATATTAGGCAATTAGGCATACAGGAGTGCTACACATCGTAAGTACGTGTATGCTTATCTACAATTGTTCAGAAACTAAAAAACAAATTAGTTAACAGTTCCAGTTTTATCAAAATCAACTCAGTAACTTTTGATATATGCGAATCCATGTATTTCTGGAGGCATTTATAATATATTTATTAAATGACAAAATTCTATATCTGTAATATCCGCCAGAAAGAAACTTGAGAGGGTTATGAGGAAGTCTCAGACATGGTGATACAGGCAGTTCACGGTGCTATTCATCGACCTCCACTGTCCATAGAACACGGGAATCTACATACAATCTTCAGCGACCAACAGCGGACAATATAAGATCTTAAATTTGGTTTTACTTTCTCTTAGCGATTTTAGCTTCATGATATCCCGCAGGTAGACAAAGAGAACCTAGAATTAAGACACTGCGTTTCCCACTTTGCACCGAATTTTCAAGACATTTCAGGTTGGGTGGCGGAACTCAACACCGTCGTTACTAGTATATATTAGAGCGAAGAAATGAAAATACTAAATATTTCATCTCTCCAAGTGGAAATTGAATCCACAACCATGACGTTAAGAGTACCCTTGTGCCACGACCGCTTTTATTTCTAAATTCGCTTACCCGTCAATAGGGAAAATTACTAGCGAAAATTGAATATATCATATATTCAATACATTTACAGTGTATTGAATATATGAATATGCAAACGAAGCCGGTAAACTAGTTAAGGATAAATCAATTTGATATAATATAAAGGTGACGAAGTTGAAAAACCACTCCAAGATGCTCCCGCGGGATCTACTCGTAAAAGTGGTTAATATTTCATATTATAAATTTTATTTACTTTAAGTTATTTTATAAGTGACACTTAAACGGATCCGTTCTATGGGAATAATGAAAATAAGATTTATTATGAAATATGTACATAAAAATGACTCAGCGTTTTGTTTAAAAAGGTAAGGCAAGGTATTTTTATCTTGTAGCAATTTCTATTATACTGACGTAAACCTACGAGGAGGCGCAAGTCCGGTTGCTATTGTTGGTTTTTTTTGTGTCATTTTTCCTAAGGGATAATCGAACCCACAGACGTCACGCTTACAGTCAAACACATTACACATATCCATTTTTTTTAGCTTCACGATATATCCCGCTCATAGTATAGGCAGAGGCAACCTGAGAGAGAACCTAGTGTTATGACACTCCGTTCCTATTAAGACACTTCCGTTTCCCATTCTCCACCGAATTCTAGGCGGAAAGTGGCAAAGCGTGGCAGAGAAAGTGGCAGTGGCGGAACTCAACTCCGCAATGATATACAAAATGATATTGTTAAAGAAAACTAGACAACACAGTACCACGGCTATGATTAGCTAAGTGGAAAAAATAATAAGCTACTGTACGTACACATTGTTATTCCAGATTAAAAATTCTTTTCATGTCGTATTTTTTATGGCATAATTTTTTTATTAAAACATAATTTTTATTGTGAGACAGAGACATCTTCGAGAGGCTGTAGTGGCATAGCATCTGACTGTAAACACAACGGTTTAGGGGTCAAATCCCATATAGAGGATTTTTTTTCATTTATAGGTTTTGATAAGAAGAGAAAGCGCGCTAATGAGTTCTACCACTCAACACGCAATACCTCGAAAATTGCGCGGTGCGTGGGGAACGGAGTGTCTTAACACTAGGTTCCCTCTATATACCCCGCTATTAGCAGGATACAGGGCAAGATACTATCAGCTCATTCTGCAGGAATCCAGGGCAGTACGCGAGGCAA
>DWAO01001086.1:0-20650 GCA_018230605.1 Heliconius congener | reverse complement strand
ATATACATACATACCTACACGTGTGTAAAAATATAAACATAATATTAAATAGATAAAGATAAACTACTACTCTAACTTAAATAAATATTCTTTGAGACGTTTTTTAAAAGTGTTATAGTTTATAAAAAAAAAATTTTTTTTTCTGTACAGATTAAATTATTATTTACACCAATTATTATTATAAAGATACCTTTACTAATATTATATATTACAATAACGCCACTCAATATAACTTTATACGCTCTATAAAAACGATACATCATTTGTTATTTTGCTGTTATCGAGATAAACATAAAAAAGAGATATCCATGCAAGATGCATTTAATACTTAATTGAATATAGAAAATTGTGACACAATTTTTTTAAAAAATATTATAATGTAAACTTTATTTCTTTTTATGTATGCTTTTACTTATTTAGTAACGTATTTCTGTATTGTAAATCTATAGCGCGTCAATAAAGTGAATTTAACTTAATTGTACCCTACAAAGGAGCCGTGACGGCAATATTCAATATGTTGTGACTTAATTTATACCTGGTCGCATCATAGGCCTCTTAAAGTTATTTTAATTATTCTCTAAGAATGTTGATTTTATTGATGAACAAATGCAAATTTACATTGTAAACGTATTTCAATCGATTTTGTAATTTAATATTTTATTTTAATTTATACTGCTATGTAAAACGCTTGGTGTGATGGTTTAGGTGTGATATGTTTTTTATTTATTTAGGAGTACATTAGACCAGGTGTGGTGCAGTGGCACAAATGTGTGACTGTAAGCGCAACTGGTTCGATCCGAACTCGAGGAAATGAAATAATTATGTTATTTCCTCGAGTACGTTCCACGAGTCGCTTTCTTTTTTTTCCTCTGGTTGAGTTCCGCTTTTCAACACGCAATGCCTCTAGAATTCGGCGGCAAAAGGGTTAACGGAGTCTTAACGCTATGTTCCCTATGTCTACCTTGCTGTGCAGAATACAGCGTGAAGCTGATAAAAAAGTATTGTGAAATATAAAAACGTATTATTATTTATTTGTCTTTATTGGCAGACTAGAGGCAGCCTTCAACTGAAACTGCGCCAAAATAATTTTATTTCTTAAAAAAACTGTTTAAATGAGTTTTTAAGTAATTTCGGAGATTGAATTGACCACATAATATATATATATATATATATATATATATATATGTATTGCTATACACACAATCTTGTTTCGTTTACCGATCATTATTGAATTTAGTGGGACTATAAACTATCTTTGAAGTTCTTGAACCGATTATGATCAAATTATAATGGAACTTTGAAGGGACACTGGCGATGTAGGTAATATTTGTAGCGATTTGTGAAGAAGATAGTTTCTACAAAATATTATCACCATTGATAATTAAAAAATTTTAAAAAATCAGCTTCAGGCTGTATTCCACACACATCATTGTAGGTAGAGGAAATTACGCTGAATTCTGGAAGTAATACGTGCTGAGTGGTGGAACTCAACGTCGCGCTTTCAACGAATCCACGACCAGTCGCATTTACAGTTACGCTTTGTGCCTCTGCGTCACGACTGGCCACATGACAAATAAAAAAAATATAAAAAGATATAGGTAAATACATGTCAATTGTATAAAATAGTCTTGACAGCACGCTGTATCCCGCATACAGAGGAGTAGGCAGAGGGAATCTAGTGTGAAGACACTCCTTTCCGCTGCGTTCTTGAGGCATTGTGTGTTGAGTGGCTGAACTCAACGCACAATGCTCAAAACATAAATGTAAATAAATGTTTCATTTCCTCGAATGCGGATCGAACCCAAAACCAGACACTTTTACAGTCACATTTAGTGCCCCTGCGCCACGACTGACCTTTGTAAACAAATGGATTCAAAATTATAGGTATTGAGAAGATACTAAGAAGCTTACTTTAAATGTATTGTTCTTAAATGTTATTAGTACTATGCATAAAATGAAACAAAGGAAAATTATTTATTTTACTAAATGAAGGGATAAAGAGTTTCTAAAATTTTAAAAGGAAAAAAGCCTTATTTAAAAATTTTACAGTATTCAAAAGATGTGACTTTATAATTTGACAATGTATAGCCGTTGAAAAGTTTCCTATTCATAGGTATTTAATTAATAATTTATACTTACAAAACCTTTTTTGCAAAATATAAATATAAATTAGATTTTTAGGAATATTTATTAAATTCTACACCTATTTATTATTGTAGATTATAGAGATTATATTGTATTATATTATAATGAATAATATAGAAAATTAAATTAAAAAAAAATTATCTATACTAATATTATAATGCTGTACAGTTAATTTGGTTGAACACGTTTATATCAGGAATTACTAGGTAGAATTGAAAAAATATTTAGTGTTAAATAATTAGATGTTAATCACTTCGATGTTACCACTCACACATATATAGTATGCCGGATACTTAGAATTTGTCATATGTCACGAAGGCGAAGCAAGAATAAATATTTATTAGCTTCACGTTGTATCCCGAACGTAGCAGGATAGAGTGAAGGGGTAACACTAAGTTCCCAGGCTGGGAACCTAGTGTTACGACACTCCATTCTCATTAAGATGTTTTCGTTACCTACTTTCTGCCGAATTTTAGAGGTATTGTGTATAGTGGCTTGTGGGGAAATTTAACATCGCGCTTTGCTCCGTTACCAGAGCAAGAGGAAGTAAATGAAAAATATTGAATATTTCTTTTTCTCATGTGAGAAAAGCTTAAGTTAAGTTACTATGATATAAAAGTCGATAAAAAATATTTTATAGTTACACTTAAATATTGATAAATTGTCAAAGGCTAAAGACGTAGCGTGAATACGTAACATATTTTTCTTCTTTCTCTTATAAAGTAGTAAAATTTTATTACGTTTCTAAAAAAATTGTTTTCTTTATACGACGATGCTGTCACTCAAGGTTAGGTTTCTAGTTATTTTCGACGCATTCACAAATGTTTCCAATAATGTTGATCAAAGCAATTGAAACTAGTTTTGAAAGCAGAATAAAAGTAAGAAATCCCAACTCATTTATGGAAATAAATGAAAACGAGAAATGCAATCACAATCATTGAAAATCTAATTTTCATTTTTAAAATTTTAAATTTTAGATCTCAATTTTAAAATTTCAATTCATTTTTACTATTTGGTAAAAAATAATTATAAAAAGACGCACAAAATTAGAGTAAAAATTAAAGGACATTATGACAAACATTAAATTTATTCATTGACTAGATGTGTACAGGAAGTAATTCTAAAGGTACATAAAATTACATTCTACTAGATATTTAAGTATAATAGATAAAAATATTTATTAATAAGTTACTAGAATACACGAAGAAGAATAAAAAAAGCTCAAGAAAATATTTAAAGAACAAATTGTCTAGGGTTCTTATTCACTGTAGTTATCTGTGAATGAAAGTGTTTAATTTTATCTGTAATTAAATTAATTAGTAATATAATTAGGAAATACGATTGAAATAATAGTGGATCTTGATAGTGAAGTAAAATAATATGATTTAAAGGAAATCAATTTATCAAATACTAACAAAATAGTAATAACGATATTTTAAAGTAAACTACTCAGTATGATAACAAAAATAATAATATATATCATATTTAATACTAAACTCGTATGAGTATACATACAACAGTAAGACAAGGGTAGTGAATATGTCAAGATAAGAACAATAATACTCGACCTAATTTTATTGATCAGCGAAATAGATTTATTTACATAATTTTTTTTAAACATTGTCTTGCAAGGAAAATACTAATATATGAAGCGTCGGTAGATTCACTTGCGGAAGCAGGAGATTGGGTTGAAGTAGCATTGCCGGAAGCGGACTTGCCGTTTGTCGGCACGCCACTGTCGAGCCAACCTGCCGTCGACCGTTCGTAGTCCCCAACCACGCGGCTCTGCCTGCGGCCAAGAGCGACCAACACGTCCTCCCAATCTAAAGATAATAAAATTTGTGAAGAAACGTCATTGAACATATAAGTTCAGATTCACTCCATATGCCATATAAAGCAGGGTAGGCAGAGGGATCCTAGTGCCATGACATTCCGTTCCCCTCTTTCCGCCGAATTATTCGAGGCATTGCGGGTTGTGTGGTGGAACTCAACGCCGGGCTTCTTACGTTGGTGCCACAGCGAAAAAATGAAAATGTTAATAAATAAGAATTCATTCACTCTGCTTAGGAACGAACCTACAACCATCGCATTATAGTCACACTCTTGGTCACCATGCGCAACGACAGTATATAATTTCAATTTTACCAGAATGGGATCACGTTCAGTATTTGCTAACTACCGACATGCAAATGGTTTTATCCTTTTTATTTATCTTTAAAAATTTGCAAAAAAAAATGCGACGTCATTAAAAATATATTTAATTTATTCAGTTTAATGTAATGCTTCTCTAGGTGACTGAGCTAATAGAAATCAGATGGGTTGAATAAAAGCTAGCAATTACAAAGATGCAATTAATATGCTAAGCGGTTGCAAGCTCCGGTAGAAAGTACTTTGTTCGTTATATTTAACTTATTTCTTCTATAATTGAGAAACAGGTCCTTGATTTCATATTACGATTACAAATAAATCTCGGTAACAATAATATAAAATATATATTGCATAGCCGCATCTTAATGACCTAAATAAATATCGTCAATTGAATAAACCTCTGAAAAATACTCAAAACAACTCATCAGCCCTTTGGGCTTTGGTAACAGTAATAATATATGTTTTATAAACATGTAGAGTCATGAGACAATGTAGAGTCGTTGTGACGCAGGGGCACAAGCGTGTGGCTGTGAGGCGACGGTTTGGGGCTCAATAACAATTTGGGGGAATGAATTATTATTTATTAATCATTTCTTGGCACCAAGTTCAAATTCTTCAAGTTCTAATCCTCAACAAGCAATGCTTCGAAAATTCGGCGGAAAGTGGGGTGTTTTAACACTAGGTTCCCTTTGCCTACTCTGCAATATGCAGTGTGAAGCTGATTAACATTACTTAACACTTATTATTACTTCACTGTAATGATATATAGAATATAATATTATCAACGGGATTTAAATATTACCTTTCGTCAGCATCGAGTTGCAACAGCAGTTTGCGTAGCGCGGCGGTGTTTAAAGCGTCCCACGGTACGGAGAGGTCAGCGAGGTCGTCGGGACGCGCTATCATTGAATTCTCCACTTGCTCGTCTTCAGTCTCCTAATACAGTTAATTTAATAATATTAAGTTAATATTTGTATTTATAAATAATAATAACAGAATAGCAAAAAATATATTTCATGTTTTAAAATTATTTGTAACCTTAATAAATTTTCTTATTCTCTATTACTCAAGTAATTGTAATTATGTATTATAAGAATTATTATTATTAAATATTACTAAATAAATATGCAATAAATATAATTACCATTGGTGTGGCGACTACAGTCATAAGGAGTGTGACAAGGATGCCCAACAAGAGCATCACGCTGGTATTGTACGACATCGTGTTCATTGTGGAGAGAGTTGCCTGCAAAATTTTTTTTCCTTATTTTAATGCCTATCTCACACTCACTCAAACCAATCTGTTCTCCTCTCAGTTCTCTTTTAAATATCAGTTAAATTATCTGAATAAAAACTTACTTCACTCAACTGACCAGATCAAAAAAAAAATTAGAAACATTTAGCGAAACAAGTCAGACCCATTGCCATCGCGAGCATATAGAGGCGATATAATCATTTATTAATTATCTAATATTTTAATATTAGACAATTAATAAATGTAGTATAAAATATCTCAGCACGCAATGCCTCCAGAATTCGACGAAAGATGGAGTGTGGAGTGTCTTAACACGAGGCGCCCTTTGACTACCCTGCCACAGGGATACAGCGAAAAGTTGATAATGTAAAATAAGTTTCTTTCAAGTAGTTGGATTCAAAATCGAATTCAAAACCAAAAAGAGTCACCGTAAATCGTATCTGTCTGTCCATCTATGAATTTTGTGTTTGGCAAATATTAATCTAAGTCTAAACTTTCAATGCAGGATTTGAACCAACACACTTAGCTTAAACATAAACCACTATTACCAGTATGTATACGTACACCTTTATCGTCTAAATACATATATACGTGATTAGTGGGTAACCGCAGCTGCAACGTTGCTTAACTAAATCACAATGACAAATACACAGCAGGAGAAAATGTGGATCACTGGTAACTAAATTACTCACTTCATATACTGTTCTTAAGTATTAGTTAATCCTTGACATGAATATAGATAAAGTTTCTGCTCATGTAAAATATTTCTTTTCTTTTAAGTTTATAAGAGCTTTTAAGTTGACATGACCTTTATAAGTAAGTATTTAATAAATATATGTATGTTGAGGCCGCCCTAAAACCAGATGGACTGAAAACCTCAAAAAGAGTGGGAATCCGTTGTATTCAAAGGACGCAGCTTCGAACGGAGTGTCGAATATTAGGGAAAGCCTATGTCCAGCAGTAGACTTCAAAATGTTGAGGGATGGATGGATGGATTTATAATATATTTAAAGTAATATAAATTATTTAAAGAATAAAAATAGAGAAGCGTGTAAACGCAACGATTGTAAGTTCAATCATCACTTGAGGAAATCATTTTTTTTCTCCACTCTGATACGATAAGTTCTGCTACTTACCACTCAGTGACAAAACGCATAATAAATGGCATTTATCTATATATTACAGTTGTGAGTTCAGGTTTATCTTTACTTTCTTATCTTATCTTTTTAAGGTCTGTGAATAATAACCTCCACCACAATACAAGTATTTCTTTCCTATCATACGCGTTTAACAGAGAATTGGAAAGTAACTATAGATATACATGATATGCTTGTACAGACATACGGGTTAAGCTCACTCGTATTATAAATATTTTAAATATGTATAATTTCAAAAGCTCAAATTTATTGCAATATCAATTCAGATTCGAAAACATTTGGCTTATTACGAGGTTTATAGTTTAAAAGATTGAAAGCGTTGGTGGACATAAGTAATTAATGTTTTAGCTATTAATGGTTCGGTTTTAAGCATCGTACCGTTTTGAAAATCTAAATAATGAACTTTGAATTAAAATATAAGTTACTATAACAGGTACTCTACTGTTCGGATATTTTAAGTTAGTTTTAAACATGTGACTTATACTTCACAAATAAGTAAAGCTTTCAAGAAGTATGTATAATAAAAAAAATCATTTCATCTTTTAGGTCTTCAATCTAAATAGTACAAGTTGAAATAAAGAAAGAGCCCCATATGCGAGGACCTTTGGGAAATGCGATGAACTGTCCGTTAGAAGCTTATTTCTTTTTTATGATGTCGGCTTCGAAGTTTATATCTCAATTAAGTGATCAAACGAGTGATCCGACTGCATTTATATAACGTGTCTATTTCCGATTGTACATTTTATTTATAAATACCATTTATTGTTTTCTGTGTACAAATTTGAATTCGTTTTAACGCAATTCAATTATCCCGCATATAGTATGATAGGTAGATGGAACTTAGTGTTAAGATACTACGTTCCCCACTTTTCCACAAGCGTCACGTTTAGAGTTACACGCTTGTGCTACAAACGTATATTCTTATCATTGTATACTACAAGTATATTATTTTTATTGATTATTTTTCCTTACGATAACTGAAGATGCAAGCTAATAGACAACATCAACATAGTTGTACATTTAGGTATATTATCATTGCAAAAGGTTTCGCTATTATAGCATATATATATAGAATTGGATATTATTAAATAAAAAGACATCACTCTTTGAAAAATATGAGAATAACGTTTTGCGTCTCTTTATAAGGGAAGTCCCAGAAGGCATCATATCACAATCGCGGCATTCCAGATTCGCCTTGACATATAATTGGATACACGAGATACTATTTATCGATGAACCCTTCAGGACACAAGGACACTCTGTCATATTTATGACATTCACTTTGAACATACTGCTGTAATAACGTGTTGAATCATCCGATATATTGGAAAATACTAATGGGTTTCCCAATAATGAAAATGTGAAATTCATATAAAAAAGATTGTTTCCTATCCATGATTGGTACTTTATATTTTAAATGAAAAATAATTTCATATAAAAATTCCATTGGCAGTAACGAGACTTTTATACAAGTTCGATTAAGCTCGACATTAGTATGCAAAGGCGTTGAAAGTGAAAAAATAAATGAAGCAGCATGTCTTTTAAGATGCATATATAAAGTACAAATATATATATTTATATGTGGTATATGAATCGCTGTAACGAGTTTTTTGTATCCAATTTCGCTATAGATTGAAGATGGGCTGTATCAATCACAATTTGTTGGCCTATATTCATTTAAAATCAGATTTGTGTGATGGTGGTTATATAAATGACTGTTTTTTACATTTTGCATGGTAAATTCTGGGATTTTTTTTTAAGAATTTATAGATGTACGTATATGATAGAGTGAATATTTTCTTATGAAGATATCTTAGATAAAATATTGTTCTTAAAAATATATGTGTTGTTATTCTTAGCTTAAATGATAAAAGAAATATGAATTACATTATTTATTAACGACTAATTGTCGTTAATAAATAATGTAATTAATATTTCTTAATTTTTTTAATTAAAAGGACATCCGTCTACGATATTAAGTGCTGCTTTAGAGTGCCGAGTGCAATTAACTTTTAAAAGTCTTAGTAGCTAGTTCTTAAGGAAACCATAAAAGTACTCTATAAAATATATTTTTAAGAAAATTGCGAAGGAATAATTTATAATTTAGTTTTATATGCTTTTACATTTTGTTTCCGTATGATAAATTACTGAACATGGAACAACACTCATTTTATTTGGAATATATATATATATATAAAATATATTAAAAACTGGCTTGTAAAAATAAGAATATAACACATAATCTACATCTATATCACATAATCTATATCTATAACACATACATCGTCGAATCGTATCATTTTCTATATATTGCTACGAGACGTCGTAGCAATATCCCGTAGCAAATTACAGCACATATATGCTTGCAGTATCAAGAAGGAAGTATTAAGCTTATATTTTTATCTTGACCCATTTCTCCTACTCTGGAGTATGAATGGAGGGAACCTTCAAATAAGTTTCTCTGATAATTCTTTCCTATCCTATAGAGATCCTAGGAACACAAATAAGTTGTAATAAGCATATGATAATTTTGACGTAGCCCAATGAGAACGTATGGCTCAGTTAGTTAGAGCACTTGGAGGGCTTACGCCTCTTAGAGACTTACGTTCTCTAAGAGGCGCGAGTTAAGATCCTGCGTTCTAACGTTCTACGTGTAACTACGTTCAAATTTTTATGTTTCCTAAAAAGTATCCTTCCCGTTAAAGATTTTTAAGTGAATGCAATAGTTATGTTTAAAGAAACCGAAAAAATACATCAGAAGGATCTTTATATTTATCAGTGTGAGATGAAACCTCAACTATCGGGTTCAATTTCACATTTAAAATACAACAACGAGATACATTACGTGTTTATATATGTTTTAAAAGGATATTTTATAAATATTTATAATTTACCGTAATGTTCGATATGCGTTCGAGAAGAATATCATGGTCCCAATTGCTGGCACTATAATTTACATTAATTCACGTCAAATACATAACACGAAACCTGTTTTAGATACATCTTTTCATTCAGATCAATTTGCGGACATAATAAAATTTATATATCTATATATAGATGTTAACAATGAAATACTTAGTGGATGTACTTTTAGTCTAAAGCAGTTTTCTATAAATAATTTAGAAGAATGCTAATCGATTCTATCGTGTTTTGTTGAGGGATGTAGTTTGTAAAATAAAGACACGCCTACTCGTTTCTTTTAAATATAAAGCAGTGAGTGGTTCGTAGATCCTTTACATTTGCCTAAAAGCTTTTTTTACCTAATTATTTAATACATTTAGGTATCTTTCAGCCAAATTAGTTCTATTTAACACCTTCGCTTATTTAGTTATTGATATTTAGAGTCAGTTTTGTACAATTTTTTTGTTTCACGCTGGTTCCCGCATATAGCAGAGTGGGCAGAGGGAACGTAGTGTTAAGACACTACGTTACCCACACTCTGCCGAATTTTTCGATGCATAAGGTGTTGAGAAGGCGGAACTCAACGCCGGGCTTTTGCGTTGGTGTCAGAGCGAAGAAATGAAAATATTTATTATTAATATTAATATTCGATCCCCACTCGTCATGTTACCGTCATACCCTCGTATGGCGGTAACATGACGAGTGGGGATCGAATCCACAATCGTCTTGTTGTCGTCATACCCTTGTGTATGTACAATAATATATTAGTTTTTATATTAGTTTAGTTTTCCGAAATGTCATGCCATTGTCACTGTATTTTATTGTACTAAATGTTCGATGGGTAAAAATAAGTTTATTTGAAAGTTCCCTCGCCAATAGATATTAGACGGACAACATAGTTTTATTCAAATGAAACTTTTCAATTCAAAATTATAAAATCACATATTTTAATATCACAATATATTTTTTATATTTTAAAAAATATTAAAAAATCACGTATTTTATAATTTTGAATTGAAAAGTTTCAATTCAAATTATGTATTAAATGAATAAATTTAGAATGTTCGCCTTAGGTTCACAGAATATTGATTCTTTGCATTTATTAGGAAAGTTCTTCAGTATTTACGTAATACAATATATTTCATAACGTGGTGGTGTTCGGTTACCGAGCTATCTTTTTTATCTTAATATGATAGATGCCGAGAGATCAACATTCTATGGTTTCGTTGTTATGCAAATTTAATGTCTTTAAATAAGGTTAAGCTTAATGTTCCACTAGATATAGTCCCGGAACTTAATTTTGCTACACATTGAAACGCCATATAGAGCTGATTGAAAGTGAAGATACAAGATACAGAGGAAAGGCTGTCTCTTAAAATAATTTTTAATATTACTTTTCGAATATATATTTTAAATTTTTTAACGCTCTAGTAACTAGGCAAAGCGCGGCGTTGAGTTACACCATGCAACACGCAATGCCTCCAGAATTCGGCGTTCGTTGGAGAACGGTAGTGTCTCAATTTGGACGGGGTGCTTTAACACTAGGTTCCCAGCGTGAAATTAAAAAAAATACTGCCTAATATGCTTTAAACCTAAATGTTTCATTTCATTGGCAGAAAAACAGATTAACAAATATATTTTTGTGTCGAGTAACTCTTAATTTTTTTTATATCTGCATTATTTTACATATTGCAGAATCAAAGCGAACCTTACGATGTCATTCAATTATCAGTGAACAGATTCAATTTGTTTTATAAATATTTTTAAAGGTTGTATAATAGCTATGGGTTCTAAAAATGGTCAAAACGTACGTTTGTTTTAAAAATACAGAAATATGTGTACTAAATAAAGCATACTTATAGTATTTCTTTTTGTTTTTACCTTAGATAAACATTAGATTTTTCAATTTAAAGTGGTTTACATTTACATACATACTTCCATGTCAATTTCAATATTCAGTACAGAGATTAATATTGGATAAAAGATTTTTTATTTAAATTAATCTTTTATTTCGCTGAACAAAAATGAAAATACATTTGTTAGAGTTTTCGCTGTCACTTCATTTGCAAATTCTCTTTGATTTGCCTTTTTTGAGGCCGAAAAATGTTTTTATATTACACATTAAAAAATAAGATATTTTAATGAAATTTTATTACACACAAAGGTCCTTTTTTTTGTAAAAAAATAATAACGGAAACTATCTCGTGATTTATCTAACAGGCAAACAAAATGATTTCTAGGAAGTATGTTATTACTTATTTAGAAAAGGTATAAAATTTTGAACGTAGCGGGACTCGAACCCGCGCCTCCTGGAAACCGACCAGGCGTTCCGATTACTGTCTCATAAATTTAGTTCGATACATACAAAATGAGTGCAAACGTCCGGAAACTTAAGTTTGTCAACTTGTAAAAACTGTGTTCCCGATTACTCAATTTTGTCCCCTTGACATTAAACTATGAAATTTGTACGGAACCCTCGGTATTTGAGTCCGACCACCATTTGACTGGTTTTTTTACACAATAAGCCACATATTCTTGTTATACTTTCATATAAATAACCATATTTAAAAAATATTATAGGGTTTGATTTTAATAGAGATCATTAATAAAATTTAGTATTAATACAAACATCTAAAAATTAAAAATGGTAGTGACGTAGTATATATGCATGATTTGGAAAATATGATTTAAAATTATTGAAATTAATTAATAAAATTATTAAACATAAGGAAATACAATAATAAGTAAATAAACTTTTTCAAATCAAACAAATAATTATTAGAAATATTTGTATTTTGTGTCCCAATTAATTCAATTTTAAAGTACTGAACTTTAAAATATTTTTTGTCGCATATGTATGTATATATAAATAAACATATATATATATAAGTAAATAGTAACATAAAAATAATGAATAAAAGATATAATAAACAGATTTTATATATATTAATGTATATACATATGTACATATATTCATTATTATATATATATATATATATATATATGTATGAAAAAAAATCAGCTTCACGTTCTATGCCACACACAGCGAGGTAGGCAGAGGGAACCTAGTGTCAAGACACTTCGTTCCCCACTTTCTGCCAAATTCTGGGGTCATATCGTGTTAAGTGGCAGAACTCAATACTGCACTTTGCCTCTCTACATTAGAGCGAAGAAAAGTAAATATAAATTTAAGTAAATATTTTATATCTTTGAGTAGGGTTTTATTTTAAAAAATATATTTTTTCTATTATGAAAAAAATAAAAAAAAATCATAATTCACTTACTTGACCGTAGCTAGACAGTGAAGATTAAACTTTCAGTACTTTCAGGAAATCTGGAGGGTTACGAGTCGATGGTTCTAAAGCAAATGGGAGCTTGATCACGGCGTACGCGGTTATATACCACGCGCCCTCGTCCTCGCGCGTAGGTGACGGCCTCACAACCCTACCTAGCTGGTTAATTAATCTGTTTCATTCGAGTTTATGCAAGAGAAAATACTGTTTTACTCTTGATTAAAACAAAGCCTCGATATTAATGATTATTTCATTTTTGTACCACGTTAAAAAGGTACTTCACTCATTATATTACCGACGAATTGTTTATTGAATTGAAATATGGAGTACCTCGATACTCTTAGCTTACCTCTAATGCCTACATATAGCTATATTTGCCAATAACGCATTGAGCAGAATCAGAACTGCCACTTGATATATAAATCAAAAATAGATTACAATGATATGTATATAAAAATATATTGTGATAGAACTATCATTGTAATGAGAGATCTAGTAACAAACAAATATCATTAGTATTTTAAATGAAACTATTTTAATCGGATTAATCGCGGATATTTTAGAATTTTATACATTTTTGGAAACCCGACGTTTCGAACACTTTGCAGTAGTCCGTGGTCACGGGTAGACCACGACAGTTTCATTTAAAATGTGTAATAATCGTGAAAATCAAAGAACTTAAATATCATTAGTAATTTAGGTTTAGCATCAGTCATTCATATACAACGAAACACACTAAATATATATATATATATATCAGCTTCATGCTGTATCCTGAATGTTTGAAGGCATTTCGTGTTGAGTGGGGAAACTCAACGCCGAGCTTTTGCCATGGTAAGAAATGTAAAAAAAAATTATATTAATAAATAATAATTCGTTTCATTGAATGGGGATCGAACTCACAACCGTCGAGTTACAGTCACTGCAGCTTATGCCCCTGCGCCACGACGGCCTGTATTTATCTTTATATTAATGTTGTTGTCCTATGTTGGAGTACATCCTCGTAGTTATTTCAGTAGGCGGATATGAAATAATATTTCATGATAAAGTTTCATAACTTTCAATGTTTTTACTATTAGTTTAGACAAAATTGTGTTTGCGTTGGATTAAGAGACACGTGTACAGAGAGGCTTTGAGGCAGTCACGTTTGCCACGATTTAAGCTCAAAGCTGGCAGTATAGAGATTAAATTGAATTACATGAAAAATTGTTTTTCATTCGAACCGTATGAATATTTACGTTATTGTTCGTGTTATTTCTGTTTTAAATTATACATTGAAACCACGAAAAGTTACAAAAAAAAACGGTTAAGTGCGAGTCAGACTCACGCATCGACGTTTCCGTATCAATTTCAGGATTGTGGGTCAATTGGGAAAAGGAAATACAATTTACTTAAGTCGACAAACTTAATTTTGGGTACATGCAATCATTTAGTGTGCAATGAAATACAAATATAAATTTGTAATTATTTTTTTCTACGAAATACCTATAAATTTTTACTTTTTACTATTTTTCCTTTATCTGTGCTATAAGACGTTAATTAGTACCAAGTTTCAATATTCGAAGTTCACGGGAAGTACCCTGTAGGTTTTTATTTCATTGCGGGTTTCGAAAATTTCCGGAAATTTGTGGCATAAATTGCTCTATCTTTTGCTTTCGTTGACTCAGAAGTTTAATGTATCACAGCTCCAAGGGACGCAAATCATTAGTATTTGATGTAAATTCCAGCTTGATACCTCCACGTGTTCCTGAGAAAAATGTTCTTGATAGACGTACAGACAGACGGACGACAAAGTGATACTATAGGGACTCCGTTTGTACCTTTCGAGATACGGAACCCTAAAAAATATTAAAAACACACAATGAAATATTTACACTGGACGCTTCACTTCACGCTGAAAGTAAATAAGAATATGGAAAGACTCTTGAGATTAAAAAGTCAATCAACGTTGATTATTATTGGATGGCTTAATCTGCCTCGCAAATATGGTATGTATGAAAAGATTTTTTTTAATAAATTAATTAAAACATGTGTATCTTTTAAGGTGTTTATATTTGAGTGGGTACAAGCAGAAGTTATAATAAAATTTGCCGGGATAACATATTGTGTATGAGTTCGAACGTGAAGTTAAACATATATGTATATATATATTTTTTTTACATACAGATTTTAATTTATATAATAGGAAAACCGGTTAGGTGCGAGTCAACGGGAAGTACAAAATAAAAGTTATCCCACTAAAGTTTATTCAATGCTCGTATCTTTTGATTAGGTTGACATAAAAACTTAACTTTTTTATACTTTATGGGGTCGTAGACCCAGACCCAGAATATTTGATATATAATTTCAATTTATGCCTCCACGCGATGTCGATGTAAGTGGTCTTGACCTTATAATTATATAATACGGTGGTTCCATTTTTTACTTTTGGGTATGGAACCCTAAAAAATATATTGATTCATATAGTTATTGACTTACATAAGTAGTTCAATAATAATAAATGAATATCAATATACAGATTCTCTATAAAAATCAAAGCTGGAATTGAAAAGTACAATAAAAATGAGCTGTATATACGAAACGAACGAACGAAACGAAATATACGAAACTTTATGGTCAGAGGTTGTAGTTTATAAATTTAATCAAGAATAATATTAACTCACAGTACCTATAAGGAAAAGTGAACAAGAAACTAAGAGCTCGTGGAAAATAATTTGCAAAATAATCATTAGCGCTACGTCCATTTAAAATATGAAAAGCTCGTAACTACATGCTTTAGTTATTAGCGCTTAAATTTGTTTCACTTCATTTTGTGAAACCTCATTTTATAACGGAAATGTGTAACGCCCGTTGCACGGGATGTGTGCTCGCGTTCGATATCACAGTTTTCGAAAAGAGGATACATATTAATTTAATAGAATTGTATCCTGTGAGAAATAGTAGTTGTAATAAGTCCCATTTCTGTCTCTCACGTTATGTCACGTTCAGCTTCACGTTGTATGTATCCCATGCATGTAGAAGGGCAGGCAAAGGGAGCCTAGTTAACACACTCCGCTCCTTACTTTGCGTCTAATTCTGGATATATTGCGTGTTGAGTGAGAGGAACACATCGCCACGCCTTGCCTCGATTCCAGATCAAAGAAATGAGTTTAATAAAATGAATTTTTAATTTAATTAAAACATATTAAATATATCATTTCCTCGAGTGTGGTCCCACACAACAACTGTGCCACGACTGGCCTTGAAGTGTTTTTTTTATTTAAGTCCTAGTTAAGTGAAATAGTTTATTTCATCAGTGTAAGGAAAATTTACGTTGGCGACGAACACTTGACACGCTCTATAAAAGCAAAAAATTAGGAACTGAGTCGTATTGATACATAAAATCTACTTACTTTTTTTTTACTTACTTTTACTAGAGAGTTGCGAAAATTGGGAACAATTTTTTATATACACATTAATAGTATACACAATACGTTTTCTCACATGCTATAATACAACAGTATCAAATCTTGTTCTTTATATACCTTTCTTTGGTAGCCCGATATTCATATATGAATATATGAAGCTAGAAAATATGGCATTTGTCTTAAAATCATAAAATGCACCAAATAGCAATTTACCTTTAAAGTTTTAACTGTATTTTTTAGAAAAATATTTTGAGATCTTTTAATTTACTTTTAGTTATTTGAAAAGAAAAAACCCGACAAGCACGAGTCGGACTCGCCCACCGAGTGTTGCGTATAAAAATTAGAGCTCGAGCACGAGAGATCTATTATTACAAAAATTTCATAAAGGCACGAGACCTCTATCTCGTGCTTTTTGTGAAGTTCTTGAGCTCAGGCTAAGCTTAGCCAGAGCCTTTTCCACTGATACATCACTTGAATTAGTGACTATAAAGTTTTGGTATTAATATAAAATTTTGCCTTTTAAGACTATTATTTTTTAGGATTTCACCACAAAGTTTTTTTTCTGAACTAGTACTACCTATAGATGGCAAATTTCATAATTCTAAGTTAATCGAAAGTATTTATTAATTTTGACTCCTTTTATGGTGTTGAAATGCGCGTTTTTTACTATATAATCTGCCATATCTTTTTTCTAAGTAAATGTAGAAAGACGTTTCTATTTTTTCTGAAAACAAGGGGCTTTAGATCTAGATCTATATGGCCTTAAATCTAGATCTATACGGCTTGAATTTCCACTCGATATCTTCAAGTGTTCCTGAGATAAAGCAACTTGACAGACAGATAGACAGACAAACAGACGGACGGACAACAAAGTGATATAAGATCACTTTGTTCCTCAAGGGTTCTTTTTTCTTTGAAAGGTATAAGTTAAGGCTCCCTAAAACCGGAAACATTATAGAATTACTGCAGTGCGTCTGTTAAGATCATTTATCAATATTGCGTGAAGGTATCAAGTTAAAATTAATACCAAATATATAGGTTTAATAATACCTTGGAACACAGAAAAAAATGTGAGTCGACAGAATCTTATTATCTATACTTTCTGGCGATCTACGGTTACGAAATTTGGCACGAAGTATATAGATTTAATAGTTTCTTAATTTCATTCAAAATAAGTGCATTATATGTTGTACTTCTCGTTGACCTGCAACCCTAAAATTGGTATGAAATTCTCGGTGAACGGCGAGCAAGTCCAACCCGCACTTGGCCGGCTTTTTTTAAAAACCTAAGAGTGTAGAGATAGTGACAAAATTATGTTTTATCATGTATTTTATTTTATTTTTTCAATATATTATATGTAAAGTTTCATTTTAGTGAGTGGAAATTATAAAGTACATGACAATTTTATTTCTAATGAGTTCCTTTAAATTTTAATTTTCATAAAAACAACTTTTAATTATAAATGAGCTTATTTCCAATGACTTTATTGCTTTGACAACAGTTCATAAATTATTAAGAAAATGTATATAAATGTCGCGGCCCTCGAAAACTGATTATGACAATTTCCTTATTTCACGTTTGGCGTTTTTGCGTTAGCTTCAATATTAACAACTTTACTCTGACATAAACATGCCTAGTGGAAAATTTATATTATATAGATCAAAATTTTCTAAACTATTTTATTTGAAACAACGTAAAAAAGTAAAGAGGATTTATATCAATGTAGGTACAAGATTGCTACTCGCAACAACATTAAAAATCATTATTTTGTAACTAAATTAATATAAAATAAAAAAAAAAAACCACCTTAAGTTATATCTATTGATCGTGAATCCAAACAAAAATGATGATCATTCATGATAATATGACAAAGTGAGCTTTAATAACAATTTAGGTAGTGAATGAATGGAACTAATGATTAGCCTGCGGTAAACAAGCACGATGATAACAAAGCACATAAGCGTTATTGTTACCCGATAATCCCTAGCTCAGAAGAGTTTAATATTACATGGAAAGTGGATATCTATAAAGTTTAATCCATCTTATAAAATTTATATAAAGTTATTATAAAACTCAAACTGAATGTGAATTTCTTGGTTATTTATATATATATCACTATCAACTGAGATACATCTTTATTTTCTCAATGATGGTGAACCGAAGACAATATTAGACTCTAGCTGCCCGACCGCTGCCTGCGGCTTCGCCTGCTTGAAGTTATTGTTATGTTATAACCAAAATTATATAAAATCGGCCGGTCGTGGCGCAGAGGCACAAGTATGTGCCACCCACAGCCCGATATCTCAGTAGTATAAAATCTATACTCGATTTATATATTTAATCCCTACTCGAGGAAATGAAATATTCAATATTTTAATTTTTGGTGTCGACGCAATCCGCGGTGTTAAGCTCCACCATTCAACACACAATGCATCCAGAATGCGGCGTAAAATGGAGAACGGAGTGTCTTAGCACTAGGTGCCCTTTGCCTACTCTGCTGTGTGAAATACTGCGTGATGCTATATTTATAAAATCTTTATATCAATTATAACCTAATTATTCTATGATATATAATTTTATAAATCTAATATTACTGTAAATTCTCATCTAAGTTCACGTAATTTAAGATATTATGAGATATAAGTATGACAGGAAGAAAATAAGATGATGTTATATAAATATTATTACTATTCCACAATATGGCATTACATTTTTCAATAAGTGCAGGACGCCAAAATATAAATATAGACATTTTCTAGATGAAACTTACAATGTAAATTTTATAAATCTAATATTAATTTCTATAAATTTTGCATGATGTGTTTATTTATATATTCCAACAGCAAAAGTTTCTACTATTAAAACAATATGAGATAATCCGCAACATTTAAATAAACTAACAACACGTTTATTGTTTTTGTATTTATTTAACTGTAAGTTTTTACGAATTTTCGATTAAAACAATATTTGAGACTTTAAAAACTATTTGAGACAATTGTAATCTGCAAATGTCTGTCAAAAAGCGCTATCTTTGCTTGTGAGTTTGATCCCTTCTCTGAGGAAAGACAAATTTCCCTTTTTCTGCTATGGCAAAACAAAACGTGGCGTTGAGTTCCGCCACTCAACAGGCAATGTCTCAAATTTGGACGGAAAGCAAGAAACACTCCCGTTTTAATATAAGGCTATCTTTGCCTCTTCTACATACTAGATAAAGAATAAAAATAAAACAAACCAACTTTTGTAAGCATTATAAGCTATTATCTATCTTCCTGTTATTATGCAAACTACGTAAAGCGTCTTGAAACTAAGTGCCAGTAAAGCATGTGCAATATCAATTTACGAACGAATTGCATTATTGCAGACTTTTATCTACTAAAGAGTAGGTATACATGTGAAGGCTCGTCGTACTACTCATTTTTAGTGTTTTTTACACTTTCACGCTACATTTAGCATACAGTAGGAAGCAGAGAAAAGCTAGTGCTAAGACACTTCGTTTCCTATTTACCGCTGAATTTTCGAGGTATCGCAAGATAGATGGAGGAACTCATAGTTGTGTTTTTACATTGGTACCACAGGGAAGATGTTAACATTTAAAATATTAATGAAAATAGTTCATACCCCCAAATGGGAATCGAGCCCAAAACCGTCGCGTTTAAGTCACACGCTTGTGCCGTTGTGCCATGACGGCTTCATGTCATGATTATTAATCTCTCCAAAAACGTTATGCTAAGCTTTTGGCACTTGGAACTTTTTGTAGGATTCAATCTTACTCGTTTATCTATTTTCGAATTTTTAGATCTGTATGAAAAAAATGCACATTTGCAAAAGTTGCAAATGATTATCAGTTTGCACTATAACTTTATCAAACTTCAAGATAAAATTTTCTACAAGTAAGCTTATGGAAGTTCAATAAAAATTGCTTCGTTAAGACCTAGAAATACCTTTAAATTTTTTTTTGAAAGATAAATTTGGTTCAAATTGACTAAGTTTTTCAACTTCTAGTAATATGTTAATTTTTGCGAAAACTAGAAAATAGCTAAGACACGTAAAACTTTAAATAATTTATAGATTTGAATAAAAAGCCGGTCAAATATAAATTGGTCTTGCGAGGGTTCCGTGTCAATTTCAAGATTGCAGGCCTACGGGAAACGGGAACGTGACTTATAGTTGGCATTCTTAAAAAAAAAAATTTTTTAATCAGCTTCACGCTATATCCTGCGCACAGTAGGGTAGGCAGAGTGTTAAGACACTTCTGGAGGCATTGCGTGTTGAGAGGCAGTACTCAACGCCGCGCTTTGCCTCGGCACCAGAGCGAAGAAATAGAAATATAAATTTAAGTAAATA
>DWAO01001085.1:0-20650 GCA_018230605.1 Heliconius congener | reverse complement strand
AATATTATATGTTTCTTGTGTTTCTTCTCTGGAAAATTCACTCTTATTTTGAAGGAAGGGGGTATAACAATCATCACCTATTTTCCACTTCGATCTATAACTGTTCTTATATCTAGAAAACCTTTATCAGCTAAAACAATATCGTTGCTGATGGCTTTAATAATAATTGTTGCTCATAATTACAAATAGAGGAAAACCCAGTAAAATCATTTTTTCTGTTGAAGCTACCATATCTGTGTGTGTTTCTGAGGGATATTACGTATTTTATTCTAATTTTTTTGTCCTTTTTAATATAAATAATTAAATTATATTTTTCTGTTTGTACTTCATCATCACATACTTGGCTATAAATATATCAATTACATGTAAATGTATTTCTTGCATTGTATTTCTCATTTTTTTGACTTAATAAAACGATAATTCGAACATTTTATTTTGACATTAACAGATGACAAAGCCTACATTTTTTCTACTTTTGGCCACCATGAGCTGACCTAGTACTTTGCACCCTGCCAATACCAATACCAATTTCCAACAATAGGACTCATAAAAGTTGACCAGCAAACTTTCATTTTCTTGGTTTTGGGGTTCTTTTTTTTATTTGTTTTATAAGTTCTCACTTTGTGCCAAATTTCATAAATACAGGTGGACGGGAAGTACTATACATATAAAAATTGAAATGCAGCATAATCGATACATCAATGCTCGTAACTCTTCGTGACATTATTTTAGACGCTTGATTTTTCTGTGCTTTAAGGCACCATAGAGACCTCCATCTTGAGATAAATGGCCTTGACAGACGTTCAGACGAACAACGAAGTGATCCTACAAGAGTTCCGATTTTACCTATTGAGGTACAGAATCCTAAAAAACAACACGAGCTTCAAAAAATACCTAATATTTTTTATTTGTGTACTCTATATTCCAAAAATTAACTGTCGTTATAAAATCGCCGCACGGCTGGGTAAATTTTTCGGTGCAAAAAACCATCTGCGCATAAACCTTGAGACGAGTATAATGCACAACCGTAACAAACCCTATTAAAATCGTATCCAATTCTAATCTTTTAATTGCTTTGCTATTAACTAATAAAAATAAATAAATATGGCTACTTCCAATAAATAATATTCAAATATAAATTAACATCATCAAGTTTATAACTGCTGCTACTTTATTTTTATTTTTTCCATTTTTTATTTTCTTATCGCGCTATTAGATTTTAAATATTTTAACAAGGAACAAAACATGTATAACACGTACGACTTACCTAAATATATTTGTATTGAGTTGAAATATATTGATCTTTTATTTTTTGAGGTCAACGTGGCATGGTATAGTGTCAAATATCTTATTATAATCATAATTTCGTCTTTTAAATTTACAGTAAGTAGGTTGGTTTGTGTAATAAAAAAATCTTTGTGTTTATGTGACGTATATATTTTTTCTTTTTTTTCACGCTGTATCTCGCATATAGCAGAGTAGACAGAGGGAACCTAGTGTTAAGGCACTCCGTTCCACACTTTCCGCTTAAATTTCAAGGTATTGCGTGTTGAGTGGTGGAACTCAAGGCGAGCTTTTTGTCTTGGTACCAAAATGAAGAAATAAAAATATTACAAAATAATAAATCGTTTCCCCGGGAGGGGATAGAACCCACAACCGTCGCATTACATACGGCTTCAAATGTAATTTTGGGTGGTCTACTTGTACTTTCGCAAGTCCGCATACTTCTCATAGAAAAAAAAACAAATCGAACTTATTCAATATAACGCGCACTATAATAAATATCAAATAGGTATGACATTTAAAAATGAAAAACTACCGACAAAGAAGAGGACACCTATATCAATTAACCCACAGCTAAAATTTAATGGTCCGAATGTGGATGGCTGCGACAAAAGTTATTTATTTGATACTAATTAATTTATATGTCTCCATTCATACAAATAAATTTGATTTTTGGTCCGATACATCAAAACAAACATTATACATGCACGTATATAAGACATTAATGTGGTAATAAAAGCGACAAACTATTTAAATTAACAAAGTTGAGGCCAGTCGTGGCGCAGCGGCACAAAGTGTGACTGTAAAACCGACTGGTTGTGGGTTCGATCCCCACTCTAGGAGATAAAATATTTACTCAAAATTTATATTTCCATATTCTGCGCTCTGGTGCCTAGGCAAAGCGCGGCGTTGAGTTCTGCCACTCAATACGCAATGCGTCCACAATTCGACGGAAAATCGGGAACGCAGTGTCTTAACACTAGGTTCACTCTGCCTACCCTGTGTGCAGGATACAGCGTGAAGCTGATTTAATTAATTTATATGTCTCCAATCATACAAAAAAAATTGATTTTTCGTTCGATACATCAAAATAAACATTATAAATGCACGTATATACGACATTAATGTGGTAATAAAAGCGACAAACTATTTAAATTAACATAAGTTTTTATAATTGGTTAATATAATATTATCTAATAACTGTAGCTTTAGGAAAAAAAACTATACCTTGTACATACAAGGTACAAGAGATTTAGGTGATATAAAATCTAAATAATCTTTACATCTATTACAGAGCACACGTTTGAGACAGGTTTTAAAGACCTAAGAAAGATTTTTTTTGTCAATGGTGTTCGCGAAGCTTAAGCTGAGCTTTGCTTTTGTGTAAGTAATCATAAAAGTAGACCTAGAAAAAAACTAATTTAGTTACTAGAAATTAATTTAAAAAGTAAAAAATAAACAATTTATACGTTCGTCTGATATCTCGTTTGAGCTAATGAATATATACTTCTTAAGCGTAGTGTCAATACTTTTCTTACTGCTTCATCACATAAATGTTTTCGATTTTTGTACAGAAATAGTGCCAATTTTATATTTCACTTTTAAAATCGAACACAAAAATAAAACATTAAGAATTAAATATGTGATACTCCTACTAACAGAAGAGGGGTACTACACTATATATAAACACTCACACAAATACAAAGCTCAATTTAGACCTCGCGGAACGTCCCTACGTGTGCACATTAAATATAGAAAGTAAATTTTGGAAGTACTATTGTAAGTGATGATCAGTATTACTCTCAAGTAATAAACAATGAAAAGAGCAACTGTTTCGTTACCTACCGGCTCTTCTCAACACAACTACCTGCCGAACCTATGGTTGCTTCTTTTTGTAGGCGCGGCGGCCTAGAGTTCCACCACTCAACAGGTAATGCCTTCAAAATTCGGCGGAAAGTCGGGAACGGAGTGTGTTAAAACTAGGTTCCCTCTGCCTACCCTGCTATACCTGCAACTTCACGCTGTATCCTGTATTTATACTTTCTTATTAGGAATGACATTATCCATTTCCCTACAGTATGGTTTTAACCTCCAAACACTCATAAACACTAATGAATTATAAGCGCCGACAAAAATTATTGATAAATTCTGCTTATTGTAACTTTGCTAAACGTAATCTTTAGTATGAAAACTATTTGCGGGTGGATATAATCTCTTATTCAAAAAACTTTTATAAATGTAGAGTTCATGAACGAAATTTTCAATTTATTAATCAATGAATAAGGATAGTTTAAAAAAGTATGACATTAATATTTGTCAACGGAATGGGCAGTATCTAAGACAAAAAAAAACATAATTTGGAATTATTAAAAATTAAAGTAAAAAATCAAATCAGCTTCACGTAGAGGTCACTTAGTGTTAAGGCACTCTGTTCTTCATTTTCCGTCGAATCCTGGACGGGAGTGAACTCATCGCCGCGTTTTGCCTCGGCACCAGAGCGAAGAAATGGAAATATTAATTTAAATAAATAATTTAGATTATATCATATATAAGATCAAAAATATTCCGACTGTCGCATATTTTTCGACAATAAGAATGCTTATAATAATAGAGAGGGACCTTTGTATTGTTATAAGCTAAGTCCATTTTAATTTTCTTATCACATTGTCACTATTCACAAATTTGATGAAACTTTCTTATATGACATGTTTAACTTGCGTACCTTTCTGCTAAATTTATTTTTTGTACATCTGGATTTATTCATATATGGATTCTTCAGAATTTCGTGATTCTTCTTCTACGCACTTCAAATGAGTATACACAGGCATATGTACGAGTATATAATCTGCATGATTATTATATATAAAAAATAGGCATATACTCCGAGAGACTACTACAAATGGAAATATTACTCTCAATGTTGTGCATATACTTTTATTTAGTAATTCAAATATTTAACTAGAAATAGTAAAAAAATGTCAAGTTTAATAAAAATTGCGACTTCATAAAAAAATCCTGTATGCTTTGTGATAAATTAATTATATAAGTTATACACAACAAATAGCTATTTAAACCATATTAATAAAAAAAAGAGCTTGGACAATTTAATGATTAACACATAAAAATCTTAGTTCCATTTAATTTTATAACTTATGTTCTTTATTTTAAAGCTTTTAGGCGTGCCATGCCTAATTTAAGCCCAGAAAGTTGCGTAGAATGGAGATTAAGAGTTTATTAAATAAGAACACCAGACGCCGGTAGAAGTATCAAAATCAATGTCAGTGTCACAATACTAATTGTTAAGTATATTTCCATATTTTTCAGTTTGAATCTGATTGCTGAAAAAAATCTGATTGCACAATTTGGTATAAATAGCACGTCACGGTGTTTCTTAATATCATTTAAAAAGTAGATTTTGATTTCTAATTTGCTTGCAATTTACATATTAGAGCATACTCGCCTTTGAGCTTATATCCTAGAGGAATATCTTAAATTAAAAGGATTTTTAAATTAAATACTTAAAAATGCAATTTAAAAAAGTTTCACATGTGCTATTCGATTTGGATGGTCTGCTTATAGGTATTTTAGTTCATGATTCTGTTGTATATTATAATTGCTTAAGCTAACGTCATGTAATAATTTAAATCTATTATGTTTTCAGACTCTGAGAGGCTTTACACTGAAGCCTTTTCAAAAGTGTGTGCCAAATATGATAAAACATTTACCTGGGAAATAAAATCGACATTATTAGGATTTCAAGGCCATGAATGTGCTGAAAAAATTATTAAGGCCTTAAATTTACCTATTACTGTAGAGGAATTCATGAGCGATTGTCAAAAAGCTAGTCAAGAAGTATTTACAAATGTGCAATTAATGCCAGGTATATAATAGATTTGTTATATTTTGAAATAAATATTTTAACCTGCTGTATGTAACATACAGAATAAATGTAAAAAAAATATTTAAGTAAAATTTATCATGCTCTATATTTTCAGGTGCTCAAAAATTAGTAGAACATCTACATAAGAATGGTGTACAAATAGCCTTAGCAACTAGTTCAAGTCAAGAAAGTGTAACCTTAAAAATGAAAGACCATACTGATTTTTTGAAAAAATTTCATCATCTTACAATGGGATCCTCAGATCCTGAAGTGACTAAAGGGAAACCAGACCCAGCAATATTTTTAGTCTGTGCATCTAGGTTTCCAGACAATCCAAAACCTGAAAATGTAAGTGAAACCATTGAGAACTACTTTTGATTATAGATTTAGTTAGAGTTTCATGTATAAATAAAACATAGCACAGCACAGTGAAAAATATATACTTCTATTGTTTTAGTGTTTGGTTTTTGAAGATGCTGTAAATGGAGTGAAAGCGGCTTTAGCTGCTAACATGCAAGTTGTTGCAGTGCCCGACCCACGCATAGATAGAGAAGAACTGAAACATGCTACATTAGTACTTAATTCCTTAGAAGAATTTGAACCAGAGCTCTTTGGCTTACCAGCCTATAATTAATGTTGAATATGGAATTAAAAATTCACCATTCATTAGGTACTGAAGATAATTCTCCCACCATTTTCTTTTTTGGGGCTTAGAGATGTGGGATCATACTAATATGATTCGCATACTAAATCTAACTTCCAAAGAGACAAATGAAATTTACATACAGAGAAAAACCTTTTTTCAATTACAGTAATATATTACTATATAATATAAATATTATATAATATAGTATTATCTAACAGTACAATAGAAATTTAGTAGTTTACCTAAATCATTAAAGTAAATTGATTGGGTGTTTAAAATATTTACTAGACAGCTCTATTATACTCTTTAAATCTATGAAACTCTTTAATCATGTCATTTAATTATTTTTTTTGTGACAGTTATTACTTTTTTTAATATTACTGTATTAAAATGATACGTATAAATATTTGCTATATTTCTGTATTTTTTATGTAATACAATTTATAAGATACCATTAGGTATTTTCAATTAGATATATTTAGTTTATTTGAGTAATGTGACATCCTTTTTACTTATTTTAACTATAAAAAAATAAATATTTACCAGATTGGTATAGCGGCGGTTGGTTGTTGGTTGGTATTGGTTTACCATATAGCGTAAATTACTTACCTTTTATGACTATGACATTTCAATTATTTTTATTGTTTTTTTTTTTTACAATAAGGTAATGAATTAAGAGATACAGTGAGGCTTATTCAATCAGCTATTTATTTAATTTATGTGTTCTAATTACTATGCTTTTTCTGTGAAAAATATGTAAATGAACCATTTGTATTTGGTTTTTATATTAGGATGTTTTAAAACATATCCAAATACTGTACTTAATAGTTCTTTTCGAGTAAGTAGTAAATATTTTGACAAGTTACCTCCTTACATTGTTAATAATATATGTGTAGATGTGTGTTAATAAACTGTTTGTGCGAATTGTGCGATGTTTTAATAAAATTATTATTATTATATGGGTTCGATCACTCAAGGAAATTAAATATTTAATGTTTTCATTTCATCGCTCTGGTGTCAAAGCTACTCACGGAGTTGAATTGAAGAGTCATTCAACATACAATGCCTCCAGAATTGGGCAGGAAGTGGAGACATAGAGTGTCTTAACACTGGGCTCTATTTCTACCTACCCTGCTACATGCGGGTTACAGTGAAGCTAAAAAAAATAATTAATTCAATTTTTTTTTCAGTAAAGTATGTAACCAAGAAAATGATACTTACATTATTTCTATTAATTAATTAATCTATCTATATATAACTATTATAGAAAACAAAAAAAGGTAGTAGAGGCCGTCGTGGCGTTGGGGCACAAACGCGCGAATGTAACGCGACGATTGGGAGTTCGATCCCACTCAAGGGTCTGAAATATTTATTATTTTAATTTCTCCGCTCTGGAATTCGCTGGAATGTGATGAATGTGATGAAAGCAGCTAATGGGAAACGGAATTGTTTTAACACTAGGTACACGGAGCGAACGTAAAGAACGCGAATGCTAAGTCAATAAATACAATATACAGTGTTTTTGTCAGCACCACTTTAAATGAAACCACAGTTTTAATTACTCTAAAAAATCTAATATAATTAAAAACATTATTTTTCCCCAAAAATTAAAAAGTTATTTTTCAAACAAAATAAATAATAAAATTATCGTGTAAAATAAGCCGCTATTTGTCAAGAACGATGCACAGGCATATAAACCTATCAAAGAAAAACCGCCGCATACACCTGCGGCGGCAAAGTTCAAAGTTGTTTAACCTTTAGTAGTATTTTTGTATTAGTATGTGTTTACGTTATTGATTGCGTAACTGCATCACACGAATTACAGGTATGGATAAACATGGTAAAATGAAAAAAAATCCTACGTCTAAACTGTTCAGGTATCTTAATTAATTTCTTTAGGTATGGGTTTAAAATATTTTACCTTTTAAAACAGAAATTCAATTTTCATTATGCAAGCACCAGTACACAATAACATATGGAAAACTGAAAAGAATTATATATAACAAAAGATTCTGAAGAAAAGCATCAATATTAAATATAATTTTTAATATCCAAAAAAATGTCTGTGCTGTGGTTACAATAACACAGACATTATATTTTCAATTTTTCACGTCATATTCACGTATTGCTGTTTTAAAACAAAATGTCTTAAACCTAATTTAAAATTTTAAAAATCATATTAACGCTGCAAATTATTAATTTAACGGTGACAAATAAAAAATATTAGCGTTATATATATATTTATTATTATGTTTTTACGTATTCGTATCATTTCTATTAATAAAATTCTAATAGAGCACTTAATTGGAATGTTTTATTGATATGTATCTGTGGATTTTTTGTTTAAATTTTTTAACGTCACGTGTTAGTCATCGTATGGCGGCAAGCCGAACAATTCCGGCCGGAAATCTTCCATAGAGTTTAAAATTAGAGTTGCCTCAGGAACAAGGTTACGGTCAAGGCGTCGATCGGGTACCATTACAACTTGCATTCCGGCTGCCACTGCAGCTATTACGCCATTTACCGAATCTTCAAATACTAAACACTAGAAAATAAAATAACAATCAAGTTAAATCAAATCAGCTTCACGCTGTATCGCACACACAGCAGGGTAGGCAGAGGAAACCTAATTTTAAGACACTCCGTTCCCCACTTTTTGCCTGGAGGCATTGTATGTTGAGTAGCACAAATCAACGCCGCGCTTTGCCTCGACACCAGAGCGAAGAAATGAAAATAAAAATTAAAGTAAATATTTCATTTCCTCAAGTGGGGGTCGAACCCACAAGCAGCCGGTTTTTCAGTCACACTTTGTGCCCTTGCGCCACGACTGGCCTCATATAATAAAATATGTAAAATAAAATTTATTACAAACCATATAGTACTAATAATGAAAGTAGATCCTGAATAAAATAATAGTATATTGCAATTAACGTCTTAGCTTAAACTCTTCTTGTTATATTATTGGAGTAATCGCTATATAGGTAATATTTAAAAAAATACGAACTTATATTACTCAGCTCAGCTCACTCAGATCTTTAATCAAACTGCCGTAATTATTTTATACAATATTGAATCGAATCCAACCCAATGCATTATCTCTATATACGAAAAGTATACGATACAATACAATACGTAGCACATGGATTATGACATAGGTTTAATAACAATAAAGTGTGCACCTTTTCTGGAGACGGCTTGTCAGGAAATTTACTAGCAGCTGCCAGAAAAACATCTGGGTAGGGCTTTCCCTTCTTAACGTCGGGATCTGAAGAGCCCCAAGTTTTGTATGGCAGTAAATTAAAAAGTTCTTGATGCCTTGAAGTCTTCAAATCATAGGTTTCTTTACTACTACTCGTAGCTAAACCTACAGGAATCTTGTGTTTGTTCAAATGATGCAACAGTTTCTCAACACCTTGAATACAAAAAAACAGTCCATTATTATTATAACATTGGTGTCAGCTTGACGCTGTATTCCGCATGTAGTTAGGGTAGACAGAGGAAGATTAATATTTAATACATTCCGCCTCACATTGAATTTTTGTACATGTTGAGATGCGGAGCTCGACGCCGCGCTTCGCCCCGACACCAGAGCGAAGAAATGAAAATATTAAACATTTCATATTCTCAAGTGGGAACCGAACTCACAACCACTCACATTTACAATCACACTATACTCCTGCTAACCTGATATTTTCACATTAATATTAAATTTACCTGGCATTACTTTGGAGTGTAAAAATAGATCTTTAAATATTTTTCGCGTCTCAAATAGAAATTCATCAACAGAAAGCGGCAATTCTAGCTCACTTATAATGGATCCGGCGAATTCTTTACTCTGCTGGCCCATTATTTTACATTTTAAATCGAAAGTAAATTCTTTGTTATATCTAGACGCAACTTCTTGAAATCCTAATGTATATAAATCTTCTGTATCTGAAAGTGTAATTACAGAAAATATATAGGTATATCAAAAAAAATCTCTTCTGTATCTGAAAGTGTAATTACAGAAAATATATACAAGCTTCACGCTGTATCCTACACACAGCAGGGGGCTGTGTGCCTGAAGGGAACCTTGAATTAAGACATTCCGTTCCCCACTTTCTGCCTAATTCTGAAGGCATTGCGTGTTGAGTTTATATATATATATATATATATATATATATTCACCTTTCACATAAATTTATACAAATATCTTATTATTGTCCTAATATACTTACTCAATAATAACCCGTCCATATCAAATAAAACATAACTTATAGATTTGTACGACATTTTATTAAAAATATATAAAACAATTTGCCGTTGTGATTTGTTATTTTGTACTATTACGTGATTTTGCCTTGAAATTTGTTCTTACGGACGCTGTTAGCAACATCTCAGTTCAATCTATTATCAGCTTATCGGTGAACATATTAACGAGTAAAGCTTTCCATTCATTGAAATAAAAAGAGTGTAGCCTATTTTTAATACTATAATTTATATTATGTACAATGAAAAAATGTTGATTATTATAGAGAAGTGATAATATTTTTTATTAATTATAGTAAAAAATATGAACCCCTTTCTTTTTAACTGCTCTACCTAATCACATCTCATTCAGTCCGATTTTAACTAGTAGCCTGGCCGCACACGTTCAATAATATTGTCAATAAAGTACGTATTGTCAATAATAGTGTGTACGGCCGATTTATCGATATTGTCTAATATTTTTTTAATTTCTAGAAATGTTGTTTTCGTAACGGCAATAGTGGAGGAGGCAGGGTTAATACTTATTTAGAAAACGAAAAAAAATTAAAGTAGAGGGACTTGAACCCGCGCCTCCTGGAAAACGACCAGGAGGCGCGGGTTCACTTCTAAGGAAACTGATGCTATTATGCTTTTTATTCAAGATGGACGACGAAAACAGTGTAAATAGCGAAAATAATGTTGATATTACTACTTCGTGAGAAAATATTTAATAGAGTTTATTAAAACATGGGAAACTTACCCAGAGCTATGAAAATATCTCAATAGACGTATTCCTTAGCTCTGCTTCAATAAGATAGTATAGTGCGTTAAAAATCTGCTACATATTATTTACAAAAATTACCAAATAGAGATAATAATTTTTATAGCATAATATTTAATAATTTACATAATTTTTTAAATCATCGTCTGTCAGTAACATCTTTTTCCACCGAATTCTGGAGGCATTGCGTGTTGAGTGGCGGAACTTGAAAGCTGCGCTTTGCCTCGATACCACAGCGAAGAATTGAAAATATTGAATATATCACTTCCTCGAGCGGGAATTGAACCCACAACCTGTCATGTTTACAGTTACACTTTTTACACTGGGTCACGAATGGGATCTGTTAGGTGTAGTTCGTTTATAATATTGAAATGATTAAACTTTTTTTGTAAGTAAGCGAAATGTAACAAATAAAACAATGGTTATCTATTAATTTTAGATCTAACACATTCGCACACAAATACGCAGTCGTCCAGAAGCTTTACTGGACGACTGCGTTAGATTTTATGACGAAATATTGTCAAGAATATTGTGTAGTATGCGGGGCCATGAATGGAAATGAAGGAACTAAAACGAAAATTACGATGAATAGCGCTAAAATACATAGTAAAGATTGCAACATAGAATATGTAGAATACTATATATATTTAGCCAAACAAGTACCATTTAATAAAGTAAATAATGAAGAAGAAATAGAAAGGAGAATAAATATAACATGGAAGAAGTTTTGGTCTCTTAATTTTTGAAAGGAGTCCATTCATCTGAAGAAACCTGTATCTGACATTTCCCTTCTACCTTGATTATTATAAGCTAGCCAAACGTGGATTTTAAGGAAAAAACAAAAATTCAGATAACACAACGAGCTATGGAAAGAAGCATTTTAAAAGTAAGAAAAATATAGAAAATAAGAAACGAAGTTATTAGAAGCAGGACTAAACTAACGGACGCGTTATCTCAAGCCCTGAAGCTTAAATGGCAATGGGTAGGTCATATATCACAATACAAGCTACAAAATGGAAAGGTCCTATTGGAAAAAGATAAGCAGGCCAACAAGACGGTGGGCTGATGACATAATAGATATTGCGGGAATAAATTGAACAACTGCGGCAAAAACTAGGGAAGAATGGAAGAGGATGGAGGATTCACATCCAAGAATTAGATAACTAACAGTATTAACACTAGCATTACATCAAATATATCATACTAACATTAATATAAGAATAACGTCAATTGAAATGTAATTATATGATTGTGAAATAAATAGCTTAATAATAATAATTATTATTATATCTATAACAATATTTTTTTTTTATTGCGTAGAGTACACGGGATCCGTACCTCACGTAGATGCCCCCAAAGATCTGTATAAAACTACAATTAAATTTTTATCTCATGTTTATTATTCTTTTATTTTATTTTATTTTAAAATTGCAAATTCATATATTTCATGTGGACAAACACCACGATATATCCTAAGACAGCACTAGCATTCTAAATAACAATAGTTATAACAAAAATGAAACTATTAAATAATTATTACAATAATATTGTCGATAAAGTACTGTATGCTGCACACAGCAGCGTAGGCTCTAGCTAGCGAACCTAGTATTAAGATAGCCAGTTCCCCATTTTCTACCGAATTGTGGAGGCATTGAGTGTTGAGTGGCGGAACTTAACGCGTTGCTCAACGCTCGCTCTGCTGCGCAAATTAATATTTTCATTTCTTCGCTCTGGTGTCGCGCCTCGTGGAAATATTAAATATTTCATTTCCTCGAGCGGAGATCGAACCCACAATCTGTCGTGTTTACTTTATGCTTCTGGGCCACGAATGGCCTCTGTTAATTGTAGTTTATTAATAATAAATTGAAATGATTAAGCTCACTATTACTTTCTCATCAAGTCTTTGATCCACCTTTTTTTAGTGCCTTGTTTTGTAAGTAAGCTAAATGCAATAATTAAAGCACCCGGCTTATTTCATCCTATCTATTTTATATTGAACACGTACGCATACAAACAAGGCTACTGAGTCTGCGTCTGCGTGAGACTGCGTCAGATTTTACTACGAAATATTGTCAATAATATTGCGTAGTATGCGGGGCCACATATTGAACAATATGATTGTCTATATTGTATTGATAATAATATTGGGCGGCTAGCCTAATAGTATATGAAATGTTCTGAAAATTACACAGCAAATAGTATCATTAATGAACCGGGATAGCTAACTAAATAATCTAAATATAAATATGATCACATTATTATTTACTAGTTCGCATTTTTTTTTAATTGTCGTCTTTAAACGGTAATACTGTAACGGTATTAAATAACAAATTTTAGAACTGGCAATATATTTTGTTTAATGTTTACGCTTATAAAGTATACATTCTAAACGTCATTTTGTATTAGTGGGAAAAGTTTTATAAACTCGATAAAACCCCTAACAGACAGCGAATAATTTGCAAGCTTTAGTTTGGTTTATTAAAATGAGAACGTAATATTTAAAATATTTTATACATATTGGTTAAATATAGTTGATATCTCAATATTAAATTATCATGGAAGTGCCAGGTATGAGCTTGTTTCAAGGCGCTGGAAGTATTCACATAAATAACAGTGCTCAAGATAGGCTTGAAGAACAAGAAGAAATCGAAGACCAGAAACGACGCAACGAAGAAGTAATTAATATTTTATCATGATATAACCTTTTCTTAAACATGTTTATTTACTATGTTTGTTTAATTTTAGCTCCAACACGAGTTGGTTAATGCCTTTGATGACCTTTTCGATGACGATGAGAATAGCTCTGTTAATAGCAGTGGAAATTACACACTAGATGCCACTCGCCAGAATGGAGGCAAGTAATTTTTAAATATTTAAAAAAATATTAAATTCTTTAACTTATGTTGTTTTTTTTTTTAATAAAAAATATGTATAACGTTTTCTTGTTTTATAAATTTTATTTTACTACGATACCTGTTGCCACATTATAGTAGTAGTATTTGTGTTTCGTTTTAATTGATAAAATTGTTTAGTTGAAAATAAAAATAAAACTGTTTATAGTGCAACATGCTGTAAGATCAGGATTGCCACCTACATATGTAGAGTCCTTAAATCATATAAAAGAAAATCAACATATTTCTGAAACACCTAAACAACATAGCGAGACTCCAAAAAATCATTTACAAAATTTAAGAAATCAGGAAGGTACCGCTAAAATGCAATATAACCCATATGGAGCTGGTGATGGACAAAATCATTACTTTCACCAAGATTTTAGAGGTATTATTTTAAATTAAGTTTTTTATCCTCCTTTTTTATAGTAGCTATAAAAGTTATTAAATTTTTTGTTTAATTTTATATAAATATGAAGCAGTGAGCACAGTGATAAACACAATAGTTTTGGGTTCAATCTCTACATTAAGTAATAGTATAATAACTTGAAAACAACTTATTAAAAATAAAGAAATAACTGACAATACAAAATATATATTCTATATTATTTTCAGGAAATGGTATTAACAATTTTGATGCCAGACAAGAATATATGAACCATGAACAATTAAAAGTAATGTATGAAGTAAGTAATTTATTAATCTATATTTTTATTGTTGTAATTATTGTGTACCATAAGGCTACTATATGTTCTAAAAAATAAATAAAATTAAATTCTTCAGATGAGTATAAAAGAGTGTCAACAATTTGCTGCCAAAATAGAAAAGTTAGACAGTGACATAGACGGTCTACGTGCACGTCTTACTGCAGCCGTACATGATAAGAACAAAGCTGAACTATCACTAGAAGAAGCTCATCATTTGCTTGGTATGTTATAGTTATTAGAAATCACAAGCCATTCACTATCTATTAAGGATGGGGAACCAAAGTGATTTAACACTAGATTCCCAATGCCTACTCTACTCACATATACCTTCTAAGGAGCCTCTGCATGTTGCACCTGTGTATGTATTGTATAAGCCATCCAAAATATTAATTTCCATAGAACATGCAATCCTTAAGAAAAGAGAAACACGATAATAAATCCTTTAAAATTTATAATAGATGAAATTCTTTTGTGTTTTGGTTCTTGTCCGTCATTCATCATTAGATAGAAAGTGGAGAATGTAGATGTCTTGACACTAAATTCTCTTTGGCAACTGGAAACAGTAAAACAAAGCTTTAACTGCACACATACAAATTTTATCTTCACACAGCATCAAGTAAGCATAAGGCGATAGAGTTGGAGCAGCAAATAATGTCACTTAATAATAAACTGGTTGAAAGTGAAGAGGACAAACAGCAGTTAAGATTGGAACTAAGAGCTGCCAATGTCGCATTGCAAGAGGTTCAGCAAAGATTACACACTATGCAGGTGATTTGTGGATACTATGTATATATTAGATGGCTGTCCATTCACTACCTTATAAAATTTTCCTGACTTTTTGACCCCTTCCCTTTCCTTGTCACAACTGGTCTCATTTGTAAGACTGGCTTTACCCATTTGCCTATTTAGGGCTGTGACATAAAAGGTAGATAAACCACAAAAAGGTTGTATGTCTACCTTTTACGTCACAGCCCTACAGGCGGTCGCATTGCCCCTGCGCTATGACAGTCTCTACGGTCTATGTATTCGGCACTACAACCGAATAATTCGGCCGATTTCGATATTACTATTATTATTGGCACAACGATAATGAAAAAGATGGCATACATATACTGTTATAAAAACCGAACATTCAGCGCATCTCTAGTCTCTACCATAATTTAAAATTATATAAAAAATACTAATAAATATAAAAATAAATAATTTATTTTATAATTTGCAGGTTGCTCACTCACATGATACTGACGCGTTGTTCAGAGAACAGCAAGACAGGTATTTTTTTAACATTTTTAATAGACATATTTGTAAAATATTAGTAAAAATGTTATTTACGAAAAAAATATATATTTATACTAAGTATAAGATTTCTAAGTTTTACTACTATTTGCTTTTATTTTGTACGATTTTTTTCCTTATCGAATACTTACTCTATATTTTATTTGTTAGCAAAATTGTTTTATTATAAATGTTGTTTAGTGTAAGGTTCCCGGCAAATAATTATATTTTTAATGTTATTGTCTCATGTAAGTGAATTGTATCAAAAATAAATAATCTTAAAATTAATATTTATTAATATTTTTTATAGACATCGTGAAGAAATGGACAGATTACAGAATGATTTGATCAATGCCAAGAGTAGACTGGACGAAAAAGTAAGTTAAATCTCCATCTCTATTATGCCTTTTGTAATTTATTATATATAAGACATTTTACTTTTAGTACTTTACTGATAGGAAAAAATATCTAAGTTTTTTAAAATGTAAATTAAAATTTTTATCTGTTTCACGCTGTGTCATATAGCAGGGTAGGCAGAGGGAATTTAGTGTCAAGACACTTCGTTCCCCACTCTTTGCCAGTTCTGGAGGCATTGCATGATGAGTGGCGGCACTCAACGCAGCGCTGTGCCTCGACACCAAGATTTCTAATAATTTATAATAATTTAATATATCATATTAAGGTTGTCGTGGCTCAGCGGCACAGTCTCTGACTGTAAACACCTCGTCTCTCGGATTTGATTCTCGAGGGGATTGATTTATTTTAATTGTGCTCGTCCTGTCTTGGTATAACAAATAAAAGCGACGCGTTCCACTACTTAGCGTAGGTTCCCTTTGCCTATACAGCACGAAGTTAAATAAAAATATAATAGTAACCTTAAAAAAATATATTTCAGGACAACGAAATAAAAATGCTTGAAAAGCGATGTAAAGAAAGAGATCGTGAAAAAGAAGAAATTTTAGTAGAAAAGGGAGCTACAATAAACAGACTGGCCAGCGAACTGGACGCAGCTCAGAAACGACTTTTAAATGGTGAAAGCAACAGGCTCAAGGAAAAAGTATTGCAATTGACTACCGAAAGAAACGCCGCCAGGGAACAAGTTAAAGAACTAGGGGTAAATAAATATATGATTTTTTTGGCGTAGTGGGACACTGTCAACTGTATACGCGACGGCTGTGATTTGGTTTCCGTGAGTGAGTGAGTTAGTTTCATTTCTGGTAACAAAACAAAAAGTCAGCGTTGAGTTCCGCCACTCAACACGCAATGTTTCGAAACGTAACAGAGTATCTTAACACTAGCAATAACTTCCATCTTTTTAAATTTCATTTATATAATTATGTTGTTATTTTATCTTTATATCACTTTTTTATTGTGCATTTTTACATTAAATAACATTAACAGTAATTAATCAACCTTCGTGACGTAGCAGTACAGCGTCCGACTGTACACTTGACTGTTGTATGTTCGATTATAACTCAACTGTTGTATGCAGAATACAATCTGTAATTAAAAAAATAATAATTACTTCTTTATATATTTAATTACAATTAAAATATATAATATATTCCAGTCAAAATTAGAAGTGACGGCGCAGGAGCTAGTGATGTGCCGCACCAGGGTGTCGGGTGCGCAGCGCGAGCACGACGCCTGGCGCGCGGCACTAGCGCACGTGCTGGCTGAAGTCACGCCGGACAATTATAATATAGGTATATTATTAGCTAAACAGCCTCACAGCCAATCGGAATCTGTAATCAGGACTCTCCTTTTTCCACTTATCGCAATTCAAGTCACTATTAGATAATGCTGATAAGAAATTTAAATTAAACGTTAATTTTCTTGGAAAATATAAGGATCACTAACACTGAATTTCTGCAAGTACTTTCAGTAACATAAAGAGAAGTTTATAGCGACAACTAGTCTCAAATAAGTTGTTTATTTTACCCTGCCCCTATATTAATACAACACTTTTTATGTATAGTAAGAATTGTATATGAATATGGATATACTGATTTTATAGAAAACTTAATATAAAATATTTAATTTTATCACAAATTCTCGATTCAACTTTGTGTCAGATTATAAAGCTAAAGAGCAATGGTTGTAAGTTTGATTCCCACTTTGAATTATGAAATATTAATATTTCCTAGCTCAGTTAACACGAAAAAGTGCAGTGTTGAGTTACGCAATTCACGCAATGACTCTATAATTGGTTCGTGTGTTTCCTACACACGAACCTTGGAGTCTTAACAGCTCTATGTCTACCAGCCTTGCTATTTTTTATTGCTGGGGAATTTTTTTTACTATGAATATTTCTTATGTTAAAAACATAAATTACCCTCATGTGTTTTATTTATCGTACTTAATGCTTTACAGGTGATCCTCCATCTCCTGGAAAATTGGCCACGCTTAAAGAAGTTTTAAGCAGATACAAACAACAGCTACAAAAACTATCAAATATGCAAGAAGAAATAAATAAACGGTACATTTACTTTGTATCAAAGAAAAATTTCTTTGCTTATTTCTTACCTTCCTTTTTTAAATATGAATTTTTAAAGTTAAAATTAGAAAGTGCTTATATTTTCAACACAATTGCATTTTTTTATTAAATTATAAATCGTCGTTAGACGTTTTTCTTATAAATTCTTTATCGTCGTTTTTCTTATGAAGTCTTAATAAAACTGTTTCTGAAACAGTTAATTGCAATAAATTATTTATTTTTCATTTGTCAGTGAAAAACGTCTCGAACAACATCGTAAACAAGAATCCGACTTAAGATCTAAGTTGGAGGAACAGAAAGGTATAGAGATGCAACTCAATTCAAAATTGGCGGTGCTCCAAAACAAATTGGAACTACTCGGCACTAACTCCGATAGTGAACTGTTAGTGACATACAAACAACAGAACGAACAGATGAAGAAGCATGCTGACGATCTAAGGAATGAAATTAAAAATGTAAGTTGTGTGTTGTTTTTATTTTATAAAATGATAATTTTTAATGGACAGTAAACCGCTTCGTTACGTAAATCACCACCATTTTATGTACAAGATATTTGTTTTATTGATTCACAAAAATATTAAATCTAGTATATTTTAAATGGTGTATACAAATGAGATATGGTTCTAAGTTCACCTTGTATCATATCATATTTGGACTAATTCCTATACTAGGTAACCGAATCCACAATGTTTCGTAACGATAGATTTTTATGTTTTATATATTTTTTTGACATTTATTTAATATATGATAAATTTAAAGCGTACTTGGATTAATAATTTTTGCATGTATGTTTTTATATATTTTTTTCTATAACAGTTGGAACTGAAGTACACAGAACTGGAAATGGAATATGACAAGTTAAAATCGGAGAAGGGAAGCCGCGCGTCCCTCGTACAAGAAGCCAACGCCGACCTCCTGCGGGAACTCGAGAAGTACAATGGACAGTTAAAAGAGACGCTTAAAGAGAATGGCGAATTGAAAACTTTGTATTTACAGGTAGTTTTGCTAGCTTTTGTTCACTAAAAAATTGTTTATTTAACATAAATAAATAGTGAAATTTCCATTTCTTCGCTGGTGTCGAGGCTAAACGCGGCGTTGAGTTCTGCCACTCAACACGCAATGCCTCCAGAATTCGGCAGAAAGTAGGGAACGGGGTGACTTAACACTAGGTTTGCTTTGCTTATCTTGCTGTGTGCGGGATAAAGTTTGAAGCTGATTTTTTTAATAGTGAAATACTGTCACACAGTGCTACTGGATTTTTAAAATAATATATATACTATTGAACAAAGTAATAAGTTACAAAATCTAAATCCAATATGCAGTTTTTAAACTTCATTTAATTACCTCATAATATGCTAGATACAAATGTTCATAAATTTGATAATATTTATTTTTTAAATAACAGGTCTGCACAGCACGAGACTCAATATCTCGGGAACTAAAGGACGTACAGATAAAAACACAAAGAGAACTCGACCAATACAAATCTCAAGAAAGGGATTACATAGAAAGAATAGAGAAAGAGAAACGCCATGTGGAGAGAATTACATTAGACCTAACAAACTCGAAAGATGAGTTAGATAGAGCCAACAGGAGAATATCTGAACTGCAGAAAGAGTTTACTGACAAACAGAAGGAATTCACCGATAAACTTAACAAATTCTTAGAAGGTACTTTTGTAATATATATAATATATGGAAAAAAAAAATTACATGTAAATTACTTTTTATAGTTTTACGCTGTTTCCTGCACATATAAGATTAGGCAGAGGGAACTCTGTTTCACGTACAATTTTCTGCGTAAATTTTTTAAATTTTTATTATGAGTTCCGCGATTAACTCACAATGCCTCGAAAATTTGTCGAGAAAGCAGAAAATGAGAAATGAACACAGAGTGAAACTAAAAAAAATTAAGATTTTTTTTTTAAATTTCAGATGAGAAAACAGCGATGCGTAAGGAAATGGAGGCGTGCGCCAACTGCGAACAGCAACTCAAGCGCATCCGCAACCTGGAGGATCAACTAGTCAAATGTCAAGTTAAAATAGGTATAATATTTAATTAATGTTTTGATTTTTTGTGGTTATTGATAATTTGCTTATTTCAATTCGCTAATGGCAGTTGTATTAGACAATTTTTGCGAAAATAGATTTATTAATTAAATTACTATTAAGAGTTGAGAGTCGTTGTGTCATAGAGTATGACTGTAAACATGATGGTTGCGGGTTCGATTTCCCACTCGAGGAAATGAACTTACACGCAATGTCTTGAAAATTAGGTGGTTCGTGGGGAACGGAGTGTCTTGACAATATGTTTGTTGTCTTGGTTCCTGTTACACACAAGGATACAATATGAAGTTAAACACATATTTCATTTAATAATCAATTAATTAATTTTCTATAATCAGTCTATGTATAAGAACTTGTATGTATGTGTGTATAAATATTTATTTATCTATTATATAT
>DWAO01001084.1:0-20651 GCA_018230605.1 Heliconius congener | reverse complement strand
CTACCGACGACGACTACGCGACGTACCTGTACTGTACTGTACTGTACGGGCAGATCGTTTCGTGTACGTTGTTGCTATTTAAAGCTGAGTTCTTATTAGTAACTAGTTCAAATTTAAAAAATACTTCTGTGTCGGATAATCCATTTATGGAGCTAAACCAGCAGGCTTTATCAAGTTAAGAGTCATTTGTCTTTTCATTCCCAATTCACAGCACAACTCTTGATAGGGCAGGCGGAGACATAGTTAAGTGTGCCAACCGAATGGAGGCACCATTCGGTTGAAAGTGACTCAATGATGAAGAAGTGTCTTAACACTAGGGTTCTAGGTACCCTCTGCCTACCCTTCTATAAATAAAATAAATGTTTTTCATAAATAAGTGTTGGTAAGAAATATTACCTAATTGTGTTTGACCCCCATTCGAGGCGATAATTATAGTCTATTAAAAATGATAATAGCGAGATGTTCTATTTTACGTATTAATTAGTTTCTTCTTTAAGAACTGCAAAACCTACCAAAACCTGCAGCAGTTGACGACGAAAAGGAATATAACCGAGGTCTGTGTCGAGGATCCACGAGTAATTACGACTCAAATTATTTATATTATACTGTCGCTATTAGTATCTATAGCTTCACGTTGTACCCCGCATATAGCAGGGTAGACAGAGGGGCTTAGTGTCTTACACTCCGTTCTCCGCAACTCAATTATAAAAGGTTCATAGAGATTTAAAAATATATATTAATTTCATAATACTTCAAAAAGCTTTTTTTTTAAGTAGAAGTTACATTCTTAGATTACTCAGATGACCAGTTAATCTTCTTAACCTTTTCCATAACAGTTAGCGTCTCTTTCTGATCTTTTATTAGAAACTGACTGTGTGACTGTGACTTTTGTCGAGAAAATGAAAATTATGTTAAAATCAAAGAGAATTTTAATGTATTAAATTTAATAATTAATGTTTAGAACAACTGATCACTTTATAAGCACTACAGCAAACGACGGGCTCATGTGTAGTTCCGACCAACATTATTACATTTATGTCATTTATTATGTCAAGAATTGTCGCGTAGTTCCCTGTTAGTGCGCAAAACGACGACGCGATCTAAGACGTAAGAAGATTACATCTGCATGTAGGTGTCATGGGGAGTGTAAATGAGTGAAGGAGTGCACTAACAGTATATTTTCCCATATTCCAACGAGAATAAGAAAAATGTAACTTTACATTTATTTCATTCACTATATACACTTTCATTCGTCCACGAACAAGACGTGGTTTCATCTCATTTAGTATATTGCCATTAGCATCTACATTTATAAATACGCTGTACGGTGTACACATTTAACGACATCACGGAATGTTTCTTCGATCGATTTCTTTTCATAGCTTAAAAGCTTCGATTAATTGCAATTTCACGAACTTTGGAAATAAGGCTGAGTAAGTATTTTTGTTTCTGAGTAATTTGTAACATAGATTTATATAATTTTAAGGAATTAAACTTTGTTTCTGTCGCTTAGCAGATAAGCAGCCACTCGCTTTTTCCCGCATATGAAAGCAGAGGAGACCTAGTGTTAAGACACTTTGTTCCCCAATCACCACTTAGGTTTTTGTTCAAGACATTCAGTGTCGAGTTACGGAACTCAATGACTCAAAATGGATTGAATATTTGTGTAATGTATTTCTTTCTAATTTATTTTAGTTGGTGGCGTAGCAACGCGCGCGAGGAACATAGTATTTAATATTTGATAGTAGAGTAAGACTCGGATAGTTGCCGTTGACCATGTTAGCGATAGAGGATGTTTTATGATTGTAAGGACACTTCTTACAGACCAAAGCACCATAAAAACGTTCAGTGATGCTGGTAGTTGTCATGGTGCAGGCGGCGCAGGTCGTGTTGGTCAGTAATTCGTACTGAATAGTTTTACAACTGATCGTGACTTCAGTTCATTATTTTTTTTGCAAGCATTATATCTATAATTACTATATTTATAGCTATAGAGGCCAGTCGTGGCGCAGCGGCACAAAGTGTGACTGTAAAACCGATTGATTGTGGGTTCCATCCCCACTCGAGGAGTTGAAATATTTACTTAAAATTATATTTTCATTTCTTCGCTCTGGTATCGAAGCTAAGCGCGCCGTTGAGTTCTGTCACTCAACACGCAATGCCTCTGCTGCTATGTGCGGGATACAGAGTGAAGCTGAAAAAAAAAAGTTAAAGTCCGCGCATACAAAGTTGCGGGCGACGACTACTGTATAGTAACATAACTAGTATCTCATCAGCTCTCTGTCGACATCTAACTAAGTATTCACGTCACACGACTGACTCGATCAATGCAATTGAAATATGAATATTGACACTCGCCCGTCGCGGAAACCACGGTACCAACTAAATAGTTGTATGTAGGGTCGAACATCTAGATCTCGGGTCGAGTCTTCCATATTTTATATAGGATAGGCTATATCGAAACGATTAACGTGATGTGAGGGGTGTCGGTAAACAAAATAGTCCTCGTCTACAACCCTGTATACTCAAAAAAGATCAATAAGAGAGCAAAGTGACCTGCAAGCTATATTTGAATGCCCTGGTAATGAAAAGTCATTGAAAGAGCTTGATACTTCCATACTCTACCAAACGTTATGGCAACTTATGCTTAAAACATCGATTGTAATGGCGGCGTAAGTGATATCTTCCAGGTAACCATTTAAAGTGCAGTAGGAGAAATGAAAATAAAGTAAATTATGCCAATTTATTTTATTTTCATTTCCGCTCTCTGGGAGACGAAACGTGGCGTTGAGATTCGCCACCCAACACGCTACGTCTCTGAATTCCCTCCTACTGCTAACCAACCTTGCTATGCGACGAAAAACATGAAACTATTTTTTATGCACATACATGCCTATCTACGTTTATTTGATATAATTTTAAAACATATAACGTATTAAATAAAACAAATTAATTTCAAAATGAACTTTTAATTAAATATAAGCGAGTTAACCGCGAGACGCGATTCGATGTTAATTACGACTCCTATGTACTCCGCGTGACTCACGTACTCATGCAACGCGACGTTGTGGGCGGGCTATTAGGAATATTCAAATTGAATATTCTTATTAGTCCGCCAACCTACCATATTTTTTTGCAGAGCAGGCCGAGGCGGCCTAGTTTGAAGACACTCCGGAACTCAACTTAAGTCAATATTTCATTTCCTCGAGCGGGAATTGAACCTGTAACCTTCATCATCGACATCATGCCACTCGTGCCCTTGCGCCACAACCTCTATGTTATACAGTAGTAGCACAAGAGTCAAGGGCGACGCGGCGCGGGTGGGAGTGGGGAGAGATATGCAATTAAAATTCACTTTGAAACTTAATTTACAACTGTGAGAGTGAACTTATAACTACTGTTTATTAAAAAAGTTTTCATGTTGTTAATATACTTTTTAATATGAGTGATACTTATTTAATATTTTTGTTGTATACAAAATAAAACAGATTCATTGTTGACAGAGGGAACCTTGTTCTCCATTTTCTGCCTTAACTAGTAATTTATTGAAATGGGATCGAATTTACAAACACCATGTTTACAGTAAGACGCTTTCACTACACCACGACGGTCTCTACATTAATAGATTAATATTAAGTATTTGGTTAAATAAATCTCTAAGAATTATAATTTTACATTTGAAGAGACGAAATGCGGTATTGAATTTCGCTATTTATTTAGTTTTATTACAAAAATATATAATTTTTAGCTTCACTCTGCACCCCGTTTATAACAGAGTAAATAAAAGGCACCTAGTTCTCAAAACACTTTGCTCCCGAAGCACCACCAAATCTTCGAGACGTGTTTATTAAGTGGTGAAGTCCCACGCTGCGCTATGTCTCGTCGCCAAATAAGTGCAACCTTTCCTACAACATCATTACTATTCCGTTGAATAATTCTCTCTGTTATAATAAAACACTAATTAATAAAATATAAAAAAAATTCGCTAGCGTAGTAAAATTAATAATTTTAATAGTCCTATTAATTCTATGCCCTAATTGTAGGGCCGGCAGCAAAGCTAATTGAATGTAACAAAAACCTTGAGCAAAGCTCGTAATTTAAGAACAATTTGTCACCCCTTGTTTATTTTACGTGGAGCGCATTTAAATGTTACGTTTCTATTCCTTGACTAATCGAGCTTATACAAATATATTTTTTAGCTTCACGCTGTATCTCGAATACGGCAGGGTAAGTAGAGGGAACCTGTTGAGGGAAATTTCACTACGAATCTAATTTCCATACAATTTTTCGAAACATTGCGTGTTATTTGGCGGTGCTAATCGCCGTGCTTTAAAAAAACTTTTATTAGAAACTAAAAAAACTAGGGTACATCAATACTTATTGTAACGGATCGGTGTCTGTACAATGAACTTGGAAGATCTATGTTTTTATCCGGATTTTTTTGTAGAATCGGAATTTTGTGGAAAAAACTACGTTTGCACATAGTTAGGGTGACAGACGTGACCTACACAGACGTGAAATAACTAAACAATTGTCTATGAAATACGATAGTCAAATTAATTCCGAAAACATTTAATGCATAACGAAACGAAACTCTTATAGGATCACTTTGTTGCCTGTCTGTCCGTCTGTCAAGACCATTTTATTCGAGATTGCGTTGAATCAATTCAAATATCAATTTGAAATTAATATCAGATATTTAGGTTAACAGTTTCTTGGAGCACAGAAATTAAGCTTCTAATACAACGCAGACAAAAGATAGGAGCATTTATGTATCGTTTTTGCTTAATTTTGTATGAAATTCGCCGCGCTATCAAAACCTATTATTTTCTAAATAAAATTTTACAATATAATAAAGGAAAAAATACGAAAAATTAATAAAATATTAGTATCTCATTATAAATAAAATTAAAATAATTTGATTGTTGAAATGTATATGTTTGTATGTGTTTGTTATATAATCATATTATAATAATAATATTTATATATCTTTATTTATCTATATTTATTTTATATATTTTGTTCGTTCCTTCTTTTACTTATTTATTCATTCATTCATTAACCTAGTGTCAAGACACTCCGTTCTCCTCTTTCGACGGAACTCAGTGTCGCGCTGTGCCCCAACACCAGAGCAAAAAATGAATATTTCATTTTCTCGAGTGTTTCATTTTCTCATTCAATAAATAAGTTGAATGTTAAGTCTCGCCTCATCAGCATCGTCGCTATGCCCTAGCAATGACATATCTCGAAAATTGGACGGTGCGCGGGGAACGAAGTGCCTTAACACTAGGTTCCCCTGTCTGCCCTGTCTATGAAAGACACGGCGGGAAGTGAAAAAAAGTAACAATAAAAAATTGTTTCGGTAGATAGTAGCGTCAACGTGTGGATTCGGTAACGTTTGCGTGTTCAATGCGTTCGGAAGTTATTGTGTGTGACTGTTGTGTTAAGTGTTTGTGTCACACTTAGTGACTGTTTGTGTTCGATTGCCTCTCGGCGGAACGAATTATTTTCCTCTCCTACTGTCTCGAAAATTTCTTGAATTTAGGTTCCTTATCCTATCCTGCTATATGAGCAGTGGTCGTGAAACTGCTTAATGCGGAACTTGATTTTAAATACTTAAAAAAGTAATATGTAAAAAACTTAAAAAGTGGTAAATCATTTTCTATTTTTGTGAGAGCTCCTAGTTATACATATACCTAATATATTCTACTTCTCTCTTCAAGATGAGTATAAATCTGTTAACGTTCGCGGCATCCCCGCAGCGCCCCCGCCGACCGGCCGACCTCAACGCTATCAGCATTTTCCACACGATCGACTAATAATTTTCCAAACTATTTCATAAAATAAAACTTCCAACGCGAGGTGTTAGTACAGACTTTTATAAATGGCTAGATTTTTCCACACTTTCAGTTCGTACGTTGGTTTTCTTTTATTTTATTTACCTGTTTATGTTGTGCTTTACTGTTAAATATTTATTGAAAGTTTATTGATCTCAAGCTACGTCTAAATCCCTACAGAGATGCTAACAACATAAGTAATAACAATATAAGTTGTAACAAGCGCTCAGAGCGTCTGGTCGGTTTTCAGGAGGCGCGGGTTCGAGTCCCGCTACGTTAAAATTTTTAAACGTTTTCTAAATAAGTATTTTTCTTTAAAATATTTGATAAGAATACTTCGGTGAGCGAAGCTTGATCGCTTTTTTTGTAGTTATATAGTTATTGAATCAAGAGAAACAAATTAAAAATATTTGTAAAAACAAAAACCCCGACTGCATAAAACTAAAAAGAAAATAAACAAGCCCAATAGTTTTTTTAGGTTTTTTGTTTTGTTAGAATTCATTATGGTATAATCATGATTTTCCTTTTTAAAATCCTCGTATTGAGCTCTTGAACTCGATACCCATATTGTGGTATTCGAAACGAAAAAAATTTTATTCACTAAGTCCAATGGCGTCTCACAGCTGCCATGATTGTTTTTTTAAACGTCACCTATCTAAGAACATTTGGGATGTTAATACCAATCTAACGATACCTCAATTAAGTAAATCCTTTCAGCGGTTCTGGAGATATGAGGTAATAAAGAATATTCCATACATACAAGATACGCGCGAAAAACATAACCCTTCCTTAGCAGTCGGGAAAAATAGATGCATTTAAAATATACTTGTTTTTTTAGTGTAAGACAAAACTCTTATATTTATATACTATATTATAATATATAAAACGCAGTGAACTCCTTCACGTGGAAACTGAAGACCGGTTACTGTTCCTTTCTCTTTGGTTAAACAAATACTTTGTTTTTCAGTCTGTATAATTTTATCACTTTGTATAGTTTCACGCTATATTGCCTACTCTGAAACCTAGTGGTAAGAAAATTCACTTAGGAAATGAAAATACTTCATTCCCCACTCCCCGTGAGGGAATTAAACCTACAACCGTCATCGACCGACACCGAGTCAGACGCAGTCATCATATACCTACTGATTAAAGTAAAGTCCTGCCAACTGGGCCAACACGAATTAAACCTAAGACTTTTAGAATTTTTACAAGCAATTTTAGCAAATAGCCTAAACCAATACAATATACGACGATCTTCTAAATACAAAGAAATTTAGATTGTCTTCATAGCGGTATATTCGCGATGACGTCAGACGGTTAGAGATTGCCATCAATACCTGCTTTCATCTTTTAAAAGCTTATGGAAGCTGTACGTACGGCGGACGTGGCGGGGAAGGTAACTTGATTTACCTCAATATATTAGGAAATATTTACTTTTACTTCGTATCTTCGTATTAGTTGTTTTAACGTAATTGAAGTGAAGACGTATTGTTTTTGTTTAGTATTTCGTTTACATTTTATTTAAGATAACGATAACATATTTTATGGTATTTTATATTATTTTATATTACATTATTAGTTATTCTTAGTGTTATTATTTTTTTTATATTCACTCTCACTCTATATCCCGTATATAGTAGGTTGGTAGAGAGACACTCTGTTGCCAACGCACCGACCAAATCAAGACATAGCGTGTTGAGTGGCAAAAATCAACGCCGCGCTTTGACTTATTACCACAAAGAGGAAACGTGATAAATATATATTTTCCTGAACTCACCAGCGCTGTGTTTACTGTGACACAGCGCCGCTGCGTGCGTGACGGCGTCTACGCAATGTTGGCCTCGGAGCGATTAAAATTTACTTATTTTGTCTTTCGCTTCCAGCCAGCGTAGTGGGAAGTGTCTATCTAGCAATCGCTTTTGGTATATCGACACTACGCTCGGCTCTCAACTTCTCTTACCTTTGCAGTATATGGGTTACGTGGCGTAAATAAACGCCTTCATTTATCTTATCGTTATCCATATCGAGTTAAATTTACAATCTAAACTTCTAAACTAATATTATAAAGCAGAAGAATAGGTTTGGTCAAACGCGGTAATCTGAGGAACAGAATTTGGAAAATGTATTTGAGAGAGGGTGAGAATATGATTTAAAGATATTATTAAAGGTATTTTAGCTCAGGAACGTTGTTTCCGCAATTGACACTGGACGAAATCGGTCGTAATGAATGTGTCGTTCGAAGAAGAGAAGTCTTGTGACTTTCAAGAAATATCTCAAAATATGAAAATAATTAATAATAATGGAGAAGCTATATTTTTGTCCCTTTATAATCGAGGAGCCTTCCTCGACATTAGCCTTAAATTCTATAAATGTGGTTAGTTACCTCGGCACATATCTTATTCCATCATAAGTCATATCAATCTTATTTGGCCACGGGAGTGCAGCCGCAGAAAAAAACTAGCTTAATAAAATAATGTTAATTTAATAAAGATTGTTAGTTATAAACGTTGTAAGAACAATATTGAGTCTTATTATTTTATAATAAATTCAAATCCAATTTGGACAGGACCAAATAAAAATATTTGCTAATGAAAGTGCTTCCGCTTCACTGAATAGTATAAGTGCTTCAAAATTTAGACAAAAGGAAAACTGTTGCCCATTTATCGTTTGTTTGCTTTTTGACATATTGCGTAGCTCAACACTGTGATTGTGTAGTGAAAATTGATTGAGAATATATTTATAAGTTCAATTAAATAATCGTAATGCCAGTCGTGGCGTAGGTTGCGGGTTCGATTCCCATTTGGGGAAATTAAATATTTAATGTTTTCATTTTCTTACTCTGGAAATAATGTAAACTGAACTGTTTCAATGAGAATGTAGTGTCTTATTACTAGGCTCCCAAGATTCGTCTGCCTACTTACTCTACGTATGTGCAGAATACAGCGAGAAGTTAAAAAAATATTCTCCCAATAGCAGTTCAGTCTGAAACTAAACTCACCCTCCAACAGTCTCTTTAAAGGCAGTCGAGTGAAAGCAATAGATATTGATCAATAAGCTAAATGCTACAAGAGTGAGTGTAAAATAAGATGAGGGTATGACGGCAGTTGCGCAGAGATAATTAATCCTTTTTTTGTAATGTAATGTTATCAGTTGCCAGGCGAGGGTAGTGAGTTCGAAAATATATTACGTTAATAAACTTCTACACTATCTATAATACTCTTTTTGCGATTAATAAGACTACCAAAGCCGCTAAATTCTCGTGAAAATTGACCTATAAACGGTTACACTATCAGGTGTTATCTGTATACCACGTTTCATGTTTTAGACTACCTTGTCAGGTTGAGAATTGGAATGGACAGGATTTTTGCGTGAAAAGCTAGAGGTAGCCCTCGTCAATGTCGAATATACGATAAATCTTCTTGACCTAATCTTACAGTAGATTAAAACGGCTTCCAAAACTGTCGGAGATATAAATAACACTGGCTGGTGGGCATTGGGTTCCACCATTCATCATATACTGTCTCGAAACAGAGTAAAAGAATCGGTTTTAGAGTGAGGGAACAAAAATCGAATAAGAAGAGAAATAGAAGTAGAAGAAGTCTAATGAAGTTATTTATGTATTTCATCCTCATATCCTAATTAATACCCATCAACAGTAATCCACAAGGCTGTTGAAATACAAAGAAATCCTAATTTAATAGAGAAGACTGCTAGAAACGTTCCACCACCTACTTATAAAAATAATTTAAGTCTTAAACCAACTACACTAGAGGTCAAGATATTGTCAGCTCATTCAGCTCAAAGAAAAAATTGTTGGTGGTAGCTTGATATAATAATGATGTCAACTTATGACTCAAGCCACCTCAGCCTACCAACCGCCACAAACTGAGTGGCGAACTTTGTTTTGCTACTGAAACTAAAAAAAATTCTATATTTTCATCGAAATGTTTATCTTATCCTTCAGGAAAAAGGATATACATATATTTAGTGGTGTTAAAATTGAGATTTATTTATTTTAAATTAAATTTTGTTTTTTATAGAAAATAATTAGAAATTTGGTGTGCGTGAAATCTACTTCACTTCTTTACTTCTAAGTTGAATGAAGGACATAAAACGCCCCTTAAAAATTTTGGAAAGAGCTTATACATACTCGTACATACATTTTTTTAGCTTAGTGTTAAAACACTCGCTACCAAAGCGAGGTAATGAAAATATGAAATATTTCATTCCACCTAGTGGGATTCAAATCCACATCCGTCGCAGTGACGGTTGCCCGTTTGCCCTTGCGCCACGAACTGTCCTAAACATATTCATACATACATTCCGCTATGTCAAACGAGTCACAAGCAAAAATAATCACGCGCTATTTACCTGTCTAAATCTTTTCTCGTCTTAATTTGTGAATTTTCTTCTCCAAAATATCTATATTTGTCGATCTCCATACATCACAGGTATCCTCGAACAGTGAGTGACAGAGTGCACTGCGCCACGCGACGGCGCGAGTGTAAACGTTTTCCAAAAGTTGAATTCCATTAGCTAACTCAATACAGTGGAGTTCGGAAAACCAATTTACCGCAGCCGGCTCTCGCGTACGAAGCGTTTCATACGTCAACACGAGTGTTAGATTAAACGTTGGAATATTGGAAGGTATTTCGTTTGTCCTATAAAACTTCGAAAACAACATTTTAACATATTTTTAAACAGAGAAAACCTCGTGATGAGTAAACTCTCTGTTTTCGACCGCCTTATTTTCGGGACATTGCGTGGCGAAGCTCAAAGCCGCGCTTTCTCTTGTTGCCAAGGCGAGATAATGAAAGTAATTAATTCCTCTAAATGGAAATTGAATGACTGTCACCTTTTAGTCAGACGATTTGCCACTGTGCCACAACCACCTTGCTTGGGCTAAAAATACCATTTTATCAATGGGTCGTGTTTTTTTCAGTTCGTTACATTATATGGCGTTTTCGTTTCTTAGGCCTCTATAAGCCTAAGGATTATTTTTCAATCCAGTTTCATAGGTATAGCGCATAAAGCATACGATACGAGAGCTGGACACACATATATGCGCATGCGCAGTGAAAATATCTTTTATTTAGTGACGTTTAAAAGTTTATGTTAAAAAGAAAAAGATTTGTAATACAGTAGCTCTATAAAGTTTCCAAAAAGTGCGACAACTGTGAAGCTGTGTGTTTCTGCTTTCATTTATACACCCCTGAATTAACAGCGCAAAGCTAAGTCTTGATGTAGCGGTATACAAGAACTTGAGAGTGAGTCACATCGAAATGACAAGAGTAACGTAATATATCATGTAGCCGTCCTCGATAAATGAATTATCTGTAACCCTAAGTACTTCTGGTAAGCCTGATCAACTAAACAAGCTTAATAATATTCTTTAGATTAAGTTTTTTTACTAAGAAGACAAAATCGAAAATATTTTGATATACTACACAAGTCATTCACATTGTACTTCTGTATATTCATATCCAAACAAGCGTGCTTGTACAAGTCAGAGCTATTTCCAGTAAATCGTCACAAGTTTACGAGCTCCCGTTAAAATACTAAATCAGTCATGTTTCTAATTTCAATGTTTTACACATTTGTAAGTAGGTATTTTTAACGTAGCTCGTTTTACGGTTGTGTGGAAGCTAGTTACCAACCCGAAGAATGACGCAAATGTATATCTCTTCTATAGAGAACATTACTATAGAGTAATATTATAAAGTTGAAAAGTGACAAATTATTTTTGAGTAGCATAAATGACCTCAATACGCACGCAGCTGGTTATATGGGAAACATGGACGGGCCGATAAGCCATCCATAATACCCACTAAAACACAAACGGTTTCTTCCAAACTGTATTGGGCGCGAGCTACTCTGACATATATCAGAATAGGCACAGGTAACAAAGCATTAAGACAATCCGTTCCCCATACACCGCCAATTTTTAGAGATATTGCATATTGAATGGCAGAACTCAACGCTGCGTTTTGTCTTGTTATAAGAGAAACGAAATAAAAATAACTCATTCCGTCCGTTTACCGTCAAAGGGTCCGCTACCATGACGGCCTCATCTTTTGATTAATAATACTTACAAACACAGACGTCTGTAAGCGTCACGTTTTAATTTTTCTTTAATAAATTATTATACAGAAAGTTGGAGGTCGTTGTTAAAACTTTTAATGGCAATTCTGAAGTTGGCGGTGATTAAAATGTTGTTCTTGTGTCTCTCTTGTACGGATTTATTTAATTTATGCTGTTTCTGTAGCTTGTGCTTACGCAGAGGTTTGCCTAGTATAGATACATTTTATGATTCTTGTTCAGTTCTTGTTCTTAATTTGTGTTTCATATGACCATTTTCGAAGAAAATCAAAGGTATTAGTAATAATATCTTATTTCAGTTTGCATTTCTCATCTTCTCGTGGAGAAGTATATATTCGAAGAGCGAAAAATTTAAAATATTTATTAATATTTTATTTAATTTCTTCGCTCTCGTACCAACGTAAAAGCCCGGCGTTGTGTTCTGTCACTCAACACGCAATGCCTCAAAAAATTCAGCGGAAAGGGGAACGGAGTGTCTTAATATTAGGTTCCCTCTGCCTGCTCTGTGTGTACAGGATACACTGCGGGCTTGAAGTTGATTTAATTTTATTTTAAGTGTTACGCTTTTTCTTTCACAGTAGGGTAGACAGAGAAAACCTCGCTAGCTAAGACATTCTATTTGTCACTATTCAGTCATATTTAAAATGTTTAGTTTATTGTACCTTTTGTAGCTTATCAAAACCACTAATTGGCCAACATGTTGCAATTAAAAATAGCTGTTTGATGACAATCAAGAGTGGATTGTTACTGGGTAAATGGGGCCGGTACACTGTATGATATTCGATCGCTTTTATTCGCTTAATGGGAGCTATTGTTGTAATATTATTTTAGTATCACAGGGAACAATAAAATTTATATACGCAGATACACAGATATCTATTTGGCACCCTTACACTATATAAAATTAAGACTTATAAATATTATCTTTGGACAAATGATTGGACATTCAATCTAGCAAAGTGCAGAGTCACTGTAAAATAGAGAAGATTCATGTCATTTTCGTTCTTTATCCTGCTTCTGCTACATGTGGCAGAAGACAAACTGTAGAGTTATATACTGTATACTGTCTTCCGCTTTTAGGTGTAGGGTATGATTTCAAGATAATGAGCCTCTGCCCCTTGACTTACCAGAGCGAGGAAATAAAAATAATTCATTTCCCCGTGTGGATATCGAGCCCAATACTAAATTACCTCAATGAATTTACTTTAAGCATAAAATATATTCATGCTAAATAATATTGGTAAAACGTAAAAGGGTGCTTAAATGTTATAGACGTTTCTACTCACTCTACTCATTCCTTGGAGGCTAATTCCCGAACCGCAGTAAACCTTTGCTATTACCACGTATAATAATTATAGTATGTAGAAGAAAATTGTAAAATTTCGTTATTTTTTAAATTAGAATTTAAAATAGAACTTGAAATATAACAAGACAAAAGGCATTGTATTTTACCACTCAACCAGCAATGTCTTGAAAATTGAACGCCGCGTGGAGAATAGAGTGTGTTAACAGTAGATTTCCTCTGCCTATTTTGCTATATGCGTAGATAGCGTATAAGAAAAGGATACAACATTCTACCTAAACCTATATTGTAGTTTGTTAATTTTTTTAACCCAAGAAAACTTTATCAAAGATAATTTAACCTGGTTAAATTATCTTTTAGAGACATTCTTTGAGAGACAGTCTAAAACAGATTAGTTCCCAGCTGGACTGGCCTCTCTAATGGAGCGCCACTGAACTCGAGCTTTTAATACTTTTCCAAATTATTATGATTTTATATTCGTTTAAAGTAGGTTGTTTATTTCAAACAGTATCTAATGATAACTGAAGGTTGCTTCAGTATCATTTACAAGGAACGCTGTAACGTGATTACTTTAACTTTGTTATTTCAGGCACTTCAATTAGAGATTGTTATTTATTTGTGACATATAGATGATATTAATTTATTCAATGCAAAGTTAGTAGAATTTGTTAAGTTAGTAACAAATATATGGTATCTGATTTTAAGTAAAAATGCCTATGTACGATGAATTTAGGTTCCACTTGCTCACGTGGTAACAAGTGTATTTAAACTTACCAGTAGAGATTTGCCATTTAATATGTAACGTTTGTGGAAACAACAAAAATTAAATACATATAAATATCACACCAATAACCCGATAATTTCATCATTTCCAATAATATGTTTGTCTTAACAAAAAGTATAAAAAACGCACTTGGGCTTGATATCGTCGTCTCAGAGAGCCATGTAGTAAAATAACCAAACTCGTTTAAGTTTCCATACGATTAAGGCTTATCCTGTACCGATCACATCGTAAAGTAGAGGCAAGAAGAACACTGAAACGCCTCCACTGCGATACAGTTTACGTCCCATAAAGTATTTGAATTTAAATTTATGTGAGGGTTTTGAATACCAGACTATTACAGTATTAAAAAACCGCCAGTAAAAATCCTTTCATGTGAAAGTTATTAAATTTTATACGAGAGATTAAAATCTTTCTGTAATAAAAGTGTATATAGGCACTTGTGTGGTTATTATAATGTTGGTATCATATTTATACTTATACAACCATTCACTAGCGACTTCAGCCGACCTGGATATAGAAATAGTTAGAACTTGTATGACACATGACACATATGACACATGACACATTCTAAATGCCAGGAGTAACTCTAACTGAAAGTACAAAACACGATGTAACCTGCACGACGTAGCTGCTGCCGACTGGTGTCGTGAATCTTGTAGTTTATTGATAGTTGACATTCAACAATTAATGTTATAATTATAATTGACTTATAAGTCAAAATTATTACCATAATGCATTGTTGCATTTCTGAATATAGTTCATCAGCAAAAAAGAAAAGTAAATCAAACAGCATACAATTTGATTACTTTCCGAAGAATAGCTCATGCCATGATTATGTGAAAAACCCACAAAATAGATAAAAGTAGTAATGAAACATACGTACGAATGAATTTTGGGTATTTAGTAATAATTTATAATATTAGTAGGGAAAATAACAGTTTTGTAATTCAGTCAACAGTCATTTATTAAAAAGTTATTTATTAAAAGATTGAAGTTTAAGTAACAGTTTAAGCAAACATCCGAATGATTGGGTTCCACCTAGAAGTATAGTAACATATAGTGCTCACTATAAACAAATAAAAAATCAGAAAATCCTATACATCAGTCATACATTCCTACGATTTATCCTGCTATAGAAAATAATCTACAAAAATGGGTAAAAAAATTACAAAGATTTGAAAGAAGAAATCAACGTCGAATTCAAGCTTAGACATCAAGCTAAGAAGAGCTTTTGCCCTTTTGACATATTTTGTCCACGCTGACACGATCATTATTGGCAGGCCGAAACCCATGTTTTATAACTTTTATCATATTAAAAAATAATATAATTGAAGAGACAATTTTTTTTTGTTTAATGTAAATGACTAACATAAAAAGTTTTTTGTACATTGACATTGCCTTCAGAATTCAGAACGGAGGATCCCTCTGCCTATCCTGCTGTTGGCGGGATACAACGTGAAGCTGATAAATAAAAAAATATATATTATTTATTATTCAAATATTAATTATTTCTACGATAAGTCTGTCACTTATCAAGTGTAGGGGAGCACTCAGATAGAATTTCTCCAAACTCTCCTTCTCTTCCGTGTTTGTAACACGGAAAAAACAGGATATTCCTTTAGTAAGTAAACAATAAGAAATGAAATTTGGAAAAAGAGGGTAAAATAGGAGTTGAAAGTATGTAGGTATAAAATATCGGCGTTTCCCAAAATAGAAACATACAATTTGAAATTTAAACTCTTCATTTATTAAACAAAATTGGTCACACGCGAGTTGGGCTTCGTATCAATTTCAGGATTCCAGTTTAATAGATATTTCCCGTTAAACTAAAATCCTTAACAATTTATTGAGTTCTCTTTGCATAGAAAGATACTCCTCATAATGCACATGAAACTAAAATACAATTGCAATGTAAGTATAGAACATAGCTCAAGTATTTATTTTTCATAGCGGCTGAATATTGTAGTACACACTACGTACATACAGAGAACGAGAGGGTCGTTGCGGGTCGCTCGTATTTTAATGTTTGCAATAAAATTTACACTCAAAAATAATTATAAAAGAAAAAAAAATTAATTTACACAAGTATGTGGTTATTTTTAACTTATTTCGTGGTGTTATTGCACACTGAAACAACATATAGAGTTGAATATTTCCAACTCACATCTAAAGAAATTAATCAAGATACCTCAACAATTTAGACGTAGAGTTTTTTTCATTTGTTACGCATCCCAATAACGTTAACGCACACTACTACAAAAATACTACTAAACGTTGCTGATCTTCTACTTTTCATTCATAAAAAACATAACGAAACGTTACTAGCCTTTTATTTAACTTCACGTTGTATATTGCAGGGTTTATAGAGGCAACGTAGAGCTAACACACTTTGTTCCCCACGTTCCGAATGCTTGCTGAATTTTTCGAGACATTGAAAATAATAAATTTATTTCTCCAAGCGGGAGTCGGCAACCCACAACTTTAACCTTTACAGTCACACGCTGTGCCATTGCGCAATGACGGTTCTCAAGAATATATATAAATGAATATAGGATACAAATGTATGAAGTTAAGATGATTTGAATTTCTTGCAGGATATCTATTAAGCAAAAAATTGTAATTTTATTGTTCAATAGATGTTTATGATGTTGAAAAGAGCAACTGTTGCGCTTGTTGCCGGCTCTTCTTAGTACAGTTCTTAACGGTAGGTCTTCCGAGTCGACGTGCTGCCGTAGTGACATATTCATCCAACAATTTAAAAGTACTTGCAAAAACGTATTTGAATAAAGATTATTTAAAATGTTTACTAGGGGAATCAAACCCACAACAGTGCAAAGCAAATCGATTTTCCCTCATAAAATTGTACAGTAACAAATATATAGAGGCAGCGTTTGCTAGTAAGTGTATAAGACACAATTGCCTCGAACCATACCTGAAGGGCAAAAATGTAGTTATCCTCAGCAAATAGCGACGGCGCTCTACTTCCGGAATATTGAACGTTCAATTACATGGATATCCCCAGTTTGCTCATAATATTTGTCTTTGAAATAACATTGGATTCTTTTCCTGCTCATTCATAACAAAAACCGTCTTCGAGTATAAATGTAAATGAATTAAATAAAATATACGTTAGAACAGAAAATATTCAAGGATTAGGATTGACCCTGTCTTTTTAAATTTCATGATGAATCAATGTAAATAAAAAAATATATTTTGCGTTACAATATGTTAATTTTGTTTTTATTGAAACAGCTTCTCGCTCTTTATCGCATGTACCTACTATATGTATGAGTGTACCTACATTACGTGATGAGTAGTAACAACGTCGAGCTCACGCTGTCTCTGGTATAAAGCAGGATAGGCAGAAGAAACCTGGGAACCTATGGACTAGTGAGCCTTGCTTTTAATGTCAGTTAGTTACATTTTAAGTATATTTGAATTTATAAAAAAAAAACCGCTTCTAACTGATCGTCGTGTAGCGCGCTCGGCCGACGTAGTCGCTACTGTGGAGTACCCGTACTTACTGTGCGACCCACGAGTAAGGACTTAAATGTTCGAGTGGAAATAAGCTTCGGAAAATGGGAATCCCATTAAAATATTATAGACGATTTGAAACGTATTAATGAATTTTGGATGATAATTATTTACTTAAGGAGAACGAAATTATAGGTTAAGTATAAAAAATAATATCCTCATCGATTAATAACCAGTAGTAGAGTTCTTTAGAATGTATGATAATTTAATTTGATCGTTTCTGTTTCTTTTTCTCAGCTTCACGCTTTATTCCGCCTATAGTAGCGTAGGCAGACGGACCCTGCTGTTAAGACACTCCGTTCCCTGTTATATTATAAGCGACGTGACGCGTGTCGCCCGCAGCGCTAAGTGAGATGCGGCTTGTATCGTTCGTGTCACGTGCCATGTGTCACGTGTCACGTCGACATATCAATTAGGGATGATCGAGTGAAAGGCCAATTTGTATTATATTCACTCACCACAAATCGTTTTTACGCTTTATAATAATTTGTTTTTCAATTACAAGTAAATATTTTACAATATATAAATCGTTTCTTACAGAAAGCGTCAGTTATTTTTCATATTACATAACCCTGAGGGAAATCGTGGCGCAGTGGCACGAAGTGTGACTGTAAAATCGACTGAACGAAATTAAATATTAATTTAATATTTATTTACATTTATATATCCATTCTTCGCTCTGGTGTCAAGGTAAAGCGCGGCGTTGAGTTCCGTCACTCAACACGTAATACCTTCAGAACTCGGCGGAAAGTGGAGAACGGAGTGTCTTAACACTAAGTTCCCTCTACCTACCCTGTTGTGTTCGTGATACAGCGTATAGCTAGCTAATTTTGATTTGATTTTACAACCCTTAGCTCTTTCCAGTCCACCACGCCGACGAAGTCGCCATTAAAAGCTAATACTTTTTAAATCATAACGTGTTTTGAGTAAAAGTTTCTTGTTCTTATTTGAGAGTAGTAATAAGCCTCATTACTCACTCATTGAAAACTTAAGAACATTTGAAGTAAATACTTACTGAAGTTGAATTCGAACCGACAACATGATACATGCAAACCGAAAAGTGGTTTTTAGGGTTTCATACCTTTCAAGGAAATAAGGAACCCTTATAACATCACTTTGTTGTCTGTCCGTCTGTCTGTCTGTCTGTTAAGAGCCTTCATCTCAGGAACGCTTGGAGATATCCAGTTGAAATTCAAACCATATACTAAGAGCTACGGCCCGATGATTTTTTGAAAAAATTGTATTTTTACATTTACTTGAAAAAAATATGCGTTTTTTGCAATATTAAAAAATATCGCAAAAAACGCATATTTCGACACTATAAAGGGAATAAAAAGTAATAGGATAATTCCGGTTGATCTAGAATTATAAAATTTGGCACCTAACATCTACAGTACTAGTTCAGGAAAAAATCTGAAAAGTATACATTTGTGGTTAAATTCTTAAAAACAATAGCCTTAAGAGGGAGACAAAATTAGGTATTGAAATCGCTTGTTCGGGAGAGGTATCAGATGAAAGAACTCTAACTACGCTAAACCTGAATTTCAGAAAAAGCTCGAAACCTTCAATTTTTTTGTTACTTTTTGAGAATACATAAATTTAGAGAACACCATTAAGTAACACCACCTTTGTTAAATCAGCGGAAAGTAAAGAACGGAGTGTCACAATATCTAGTTCCCTGTTCCCGGTAGGCACTACTCCGTTATATATGGGAATAAGGCTTCCGGAACACACTTCTCCGTCCGCCCCCACATGTTCCCTCTCACAGAGATCCCACCAACCTTCGGCGGTCGCATATCACAGGCTGAATTGACTGTAAAAGCTGTCAAATATTTATATTTAATGCGACAGTTGTGAGTTCAATTATTTGGTTCTCGGGGGATTGACTATATTGAAAAACTCTTTTTACATTTTTCCTGCTCTAGTATACAAAGCGCAAAGTCTCGAAACTTTGTTTGTTTGCTATTTTACGGCTAGTAAAATAGCAAACAAAGGAGGAATTGGGCGTAAGTGGGGAACGGAGTGTCTTAACACTAAGTACCCTCTGCGAAGTTCCCAGATATGCTGAAAATAGATAATAATAAAAAAATACAATACAACAGTTTAAAAGACTACTCAAATATTTAATTTCACAAAACTATAAAAGCAATCAATTGCGTTATATTAAAATTCCAATATTTCAACAAAAATACGAATATTGTATAGAAACATTAACAATATCCAATTACCAACCGGCACACGGTTACCTATATTAGCTGGATACTTGATGAATGTTCCTGTGTGTTCCTGTGTGCTGGCTGAAATCTTTTGTAACCCCTAATTGACAACCCTCTTTATACATGAGTGAGGGCGCAGTGTGGCACAGCGTGGGCACACTGTACACGTGTGTGTAGGGAGAAAACAAAAATAGAGTACGCTACTATCCAGTTGAAATACGAACACGTGATGATATAAAAAAACGATCAAATGCAACCGGTTTCTTTTAACACTTACGAGTAGAAGCTCAATTTCTTCATTCTTCATCTTTCACCTAGTTCTCCAAGACACTGTAGGCCTGGATATTTGTTAGATAAACAGACGGACAAACATACAACAAACTGACCCTATACGGATCACGTTCTTTTCTTTTCAGATATACTAAATACTAAAAACCTAAAAATCTCCATGGTTTAATCGTCGTCGAGTTTGGGTCGCAGCTATCGTCTAACTAAACAATGCCAGATTAATAACAGCGCTTATGAGGAAACTTATATGTTTGTAAAACTTGTCACTTTCTGTTGGAATGCCATACAAATATATGACAAAAACTTTTAGATAAGTAGTTCTGTAGCAAATTAGTTTTTTTAGTTTTCACGCTGTACCGCTGTCCGCTCACAGCACGGTAGACAGAGGGATCCTGAAAATCTAACGTTAAGACGATTTACTTCCATTAAGAAACTTCCCTTCCCTACTGTTCGCCGAATTCTGAAGGCATTTCATGTCGAGCGGTGAAACTCGACGTCGCCGTGCTTTGCTTTGTCGCCAGAGCGAGGAAATGAATTTTTTATTTTTTTTTTATGGAAAAGACACGGCAAACGAGCGTGCGGGTCACCTG